>CM042430.1:29189436-29299436 GCA_023631565.1 Gymnocephalus cernua
AGACTCCGATATTACCCTGCCTTCACCGCTCCAACTGTCTGGGGGAATCTATATGATGAATCATGAAGAGGTTTTTTTTTTTTTGCATAACTCTGCTTTTCACTCTGCTTCTGTCTTTGTCTGTTTTCTCTCTCTCCTCATATTCTTTATGTTATTCTTAATGAACTCCTCTGTGCGCCCACCGCTCCCTCTCTCTCTCCTATACTTCAACTACTTCCATTCTTCTTCTCTCTTTCTGTCTCCTCTCTTCCTCCCTTTTTCTATTCTCTCCATACCTCTCCTCCCTCCCTTCCCTACCTTCTCTCTCTCTTTTCAATGTACATAACAGTGTACTCTTTAGGAGGGAGCCCTGGCGGTATCTATGGCAACCAGATTGCTAGGCAACAGCCGTTTCTCCCTTCCTTTCCTGTGCTGTGCAGCAGCGGCAAGAATCAACAAATCAAAAGCTGAGGAGGAATGCCGGTATACATGAAAAGTTCAGAAGATATCCAGAAATTGCATGTTCTCTATTTCCACATGTGCTATCTTAACATGGAGAAATATTGCATACATTAACATAACATCAATCTGTGTTTGCACTGGAAGAGAGGAAATTAAAAGAATAGGCCTGAAAAATACAATTAAAAAGAAACGTAGGAAGGTTTTTCCTCTGAATGTGAAACACAAAGCCAGGTTTCCTGTTGTTGCTGTGCACATGCACATGCATACAAATAATAGGCAATGTAGGCACACATATGCTCATTAACATACAATTATACCTTTGTGCACACCACTGGAGCCCATTGGAAAGAAGTATAAAAGTCATTAAAACATTAAAAGGCATTTTGGTCAATTTGGCAAGCTTTGGTATTCTACACACTTCAAAAATCAATCTTTGATATTACATTTGAGATAAAAAGATAAAATAACAGTTTTGGTGGCAAACAGCATTAGATGCAGAGAATTAACAGCTTACAAGACCCATTGAACTGACAAAGACTAGTCCCAGTAATGAAAGACAACTGTATCTGCCCAGTGACACGGCTATAAATGGCAAAGTAATAGCTAAAGCAAGAAACACAAGAGCTGGAGTCTTACCACACTTCAAATCAAGAGAAAGACAAAAAGATGTTGAAAGAGAGAAAAAGAAAAAGAAAGGCAGTGGTGCTCATATGGTGTGACAATACACACAGAGTGGGGAGTGGCAATTTTAGGTTCCTCACATTGTATATATTTATGTTAGTTGATCAAAATTAGTCCTTCATTCCTCTGTTTGCAGACAGCGGGAGGAGGACAGGGAGGCCATTTTAAGACACAAGGCCAAAAAACTGGAGAGAGAAAAAAAACCACAACAACCAACAATGGTGAGTAGGAAGAGAGAGAGGGACGCTGACCTTCAAAGGGCTCAATTACATGTCACACACACTCAAAGTTGGGCATGACTGCCCATACAGCACAGTCACACAGCTCAGTGGCATACAGAAGCACAAACAGACACACACAGCTAAATAAATGCACATGCATGTGTGTGTGTGTGTGTGTGTGTGTGTGTGTGTGTGTGTGTGTGTGTGTGTGTGTGTGTGTGTGTGTGTGTGTGTGTGTGTGTGTGTGTGTGTGCGTTGTGTGCATTTTTTAAGCAGACACATTCAGGCACACACACTCAAAGCGTCCCTGCTGCTCAACACCGTAGGACCGTCTGTCTGTCCAGATAAAGTGGCCTCTGAATCTCAGTTCTGATTTGAGAGGGGGGGATTTAATGACAACTATCCTCCCCCTTCTCATTCTCCCTCTCCCTTTCTCTCTCCCTCTCTCTCTCTCTCTCTCTCTCTCTCTCTCATTCATTCACAGTTGCAGTTTCTCTCAGTCTGTGTCCTTGCAATCTATTTATCTTGTTCCTGCTATTTTGCTCTATTTCACTACCCATTTCTCATTTACCTATCTCTCTCTCTCTCTCCCCCCATCCCTCTCTCTCTCTATATATATATATCTCTCTTTCTCTCTTTTTCTCCACCAACAAAACCAATTTTCAGGTGGACAGTGCAGGGCCGACCTCTAAAGTAAACATCCCCCTTATTCATCCACTTCTCCTCCTCCTCCTCCTCCTCCTCCTCCTCCTCCTCCTCATCTTCTTCGTCGTCTTCCCCCACCCCTCCCACCATCACATCAATGCCAAAGGAGCCCCCACCCCACTTTCCTCTCCACCTCCAACCTTCTGTTTGGAGGAAAGGAAGTAGAAGAAGAATAAAAACAAAACAAAAAACATAGTATGTGGCGCAGTCATGAATGTTAATGGGACTGCTCATTTTCAGTAAATATTTCAGCTGAGATGCAGATATATGGGGAGGTTTAGTGGTGGTGGTTGATTCTGGTGGTGGTGATGACCAGGGGGAGTGTAGACACAAAACAAAGAAATACATTTTAAGGAAACCCAGAGCTGGATACTGGATGAAGCAAAACAGGAGAGAATAGAAAATGAGAAGCAGAGTGGGATGGGAGAGGAGAGGAGGGTTAATTGAGGATGCAGAGCCAAAGAAGAAGAGGAAAGTGGTGAAAGAAGGATGAAGAGAAAGAAAGGGAATAATCTCTCATTCATCAGACTGATGGAAAAACAGAGAGAGAGGATGGAGCTGGATTAGGTTCAGAAAAGACAAAAAAGGCACGCACACACTTTTGTCATAGAAGCAGCATGAATGTACATACTATGGCGTCTAGACGGCTTTTTGAGCCAGAATAGAGCATAAATTATGCATACTGGGTTGTTCTCATTCGGGGGAGCTGTGTTAATATTATTACATATGTGGCAATATACCGAAGGGTGGAGGGTGGTGCAGTCTCTGCCATGACACTCAGCAAATTGGGGAAAGCACACACACACATTAATGCATGCACACTCACACGTATGAACACACTCACAGAGCCTTGCAAATGATGTGGACACACACGTACACACCAAGCCAAAAGGCTAAGCTTCCTTTTTCATTTCAGCAGAGAAGATTGCATTTTCTGAGGATATGTGTGTGTGTGTGTGTGTGTGTGTGTGTGTGTGTGTGTGTGTGTGTGTGTGTGTGTGTGTGTGTGTGTGTGTGTGTGTGTGATTACTGACTGTTTAGGAGGGAGTGATGGGGGATATTAAACGATTCAAATGCTGTCTCTCTTGCTCTCCTCCACTGGAGAGACCTAAGACTGCAGCATGGCCACACACAAACACACACACACACACACACACACACACACACACACACACACACACACACACACACACACACACACACACACACACACACACACACACACACACACACACACACACACACACACACACACACACATAAACACACAAATACTGGGCCAGTCTGTTCTGTCAGACAGGCCAATTTAAAAACACACACTGCCAATTAACTTAGAAGCAGCATAGTTTCAGTGTGGACATTGTTGTAGTGCAGCACACACACATAATGGGGATATGTATGTTTTTGTGTGTTTATCTGCGTTCTATTCTGAGCAAATTGCTTGTTTTAAGACCGGGAGGAACAAAGAAAGTGGAGGAATCGTCTACGCTCTCTTTTCAAATATCCACAGCTATTTCTCTTGTTGTTGTTTTTTTGTGTGAATAACCGTAGCCATTTTACTAATGATTACTGACCAAAACACGAGCTCCTGCAGGATAAATGCATACTATTGTCCTTAAAATAAGTGCTTAAAAAGGAACAAAAGATGCAGACAGAAGATAACACCAAACAAAAGCCACACACTGAGAGAAAACTGGCCCTGTGGAGGAAAATAAATAGCCACAAGAAACAAAGGCTAGCAATTTGGTTAGTGTGGATGCTGCAGCTGACAGGAGGGAGGTTTGAGGTCTGATTTATGACCCGTTCATAGAAACCTAAATATTTGCTTTACGTGTTGTTCCCTGGCACTCTTATGGTACCCTTGATACATTTAGCAGAACCTTTGTAGCCGTGCAAAATGCAATCTTCGGATGCCTACCCACAGTACTGTTATGTATGCAGCACACTACCATTCAGTGCTTTTTACTTCACATGTGATTTTGGACAATCGTGCTCTACTGCACAAACCTGCAGGTTTTGCACTCTGCCCCTTTACAGCTTCAGGAAGTCTGCCAAAACTCAATAACTCTAACTTCCTGCAGTTCATCTTATTAAATATAAGTCAAGAGTCCCATAGGGAATGATGCAACCAATATTCAGTGAGAGTAAATGTCCCTGAGCCAGATGTATATGAGACATCTTTCATGATGGACAACTTGTCCAATGCAGGTGTAAGTAATTAACATTTAGTGGCCACATTCCATTAAATTGTTCCATGTAGTGCCAATACATGGTTGATATATGCAGGCTTATTGCAGCACCAACATGGAATGAAGCCATCATCAATGTAGGAAGAAAAATGTGTAACTTCTATAAAATAATAAGCATGCAGATTATTCTCTTTCTTCATAGACGATGGCACTTTTATGAACCTTGTGGGGCCTAATTGCCAGGGAATGTTGTTATTGGATGATTACATTCAATGACAATGTTTGTTTGTTTAACGTCCAATGCAAACACACTATGTTAAAAGTAGTGTTGGGAGGGTATTCCGCTACAGATTACTGAATACATGCCCTAAAAGGTAATTTGTAACATATTTCATTAGATTACCCAAATTAAGTAACATATTCTATATAGTAAATTACTTTTGGAATACTTCAAAATCAGCTTGCTGAGCTCATTTGTCTGGGTCTTATATTTCCATGCCAAAAACACATTTCTTACAGTGTCCTGGCTGTGGGTCTCCTCTGCTATTGCTGTGTCGCAGGTGCACTGCGCACGCACAAATTGTTGTTGCACTTTTTTTTTTTTTTAAATCTGTTTATGGAAAATGCATGCTTCATATGAATTTTAGAGCAAATAAAAGAAAAACAAACTAGAAGGGCATTTGAAGAGCACAGACCTTCGCCAAGGCCATGCCCTATCTCGCAATGTTAACGAAAGCGAAAAATAATTTGTGTATCCACCCCATGATTTAGATCCCCTCCAAAATGTAATGGGTTCTTCTTGGAAAATCAGGCCAGTAAGTTTTCCAAAATCCTGCTGACAAACAAACCAACAAACCGAACCAAAAACACAACCTCCTTGGCTGTGGGAGTCTAATCCCTACAAGCAATCTATTTTTAAATGCATTAACTGTATTCAGAGTACCACCAATTCAAACAAATGCAATTACTCATATATTGTATTATGAAAACATAATCCTGATACTTGTATTATTAAGTGTATTACTGCAAGTGTTAAGGTTAAGCAACAAAAACAACCAGTTAGAGTAGTATGTAACTAAGGTTAGAGAAAGATCATAGTTATAGTTAATAAAAACTAAACAATTGTAGCTGTCTCCTTCATGAAAGTCTAAAATGCTACACCACAACCTCCATAGCCTTACTTTCTGCCTTGCTTCATATAAGATACACTACAACCGGCATTGTAACTGAAAGTTGACATTGTATGTAAACCATGAGGTGTGGACGCGTTCAATATGAGCTTCATTTGAAGTGGGATGAGGGAGAAAGCCATTCCCCTTGTTAGCAAAATGACCAAAATGCATGCCCTTTGTTAACTTGCCATCCCCCCGCTCCATTCCCTAGTAGCAGAGAGAGTACAGGGTGCAAGTTAGAATATATGTGGGGGCCCTCCATGGCTCAGAAATATCAGTATAGACTACTGATATTTAAGTTATCAGTAGTCTAACTGTGCTGTGTATTGATAAATCCACGGCACTGTCCGTGGTGCTGAAGTAGCAGATAAACTATATACTGTAGCTGGGGGGGTATTAAAAATATAGAACGACAAGTGTCATTAATGGGGCCGTTCGCTGGTAAAGGATGAACGAAACGAACCGCCCCAGTTAGAAATGAACAAATCATCTACTCTCTACATGTATACATCTGAAATATAAATGTAGAGTGATCTGGTAATTTCCCAGAGTGTATGTTTTTCACTGATAGTTATTTAGAGCTGATGAGTGTTTGAAGAGAACTGATTGAAGAGCTGTTTGCTCCCATCACTGAGATAATGTACTGTGCTAACATGTGCTAATTAAACACAAAACACAATGTACTGCTGATGCTGAGTGGAATGCCATTTGTTCTGTCAGTCTTTGGTCATAAAATAAAGTACTGACAAATTGTAATTTGGGGACATTACTTTTTGTACAAAATGTAAGTGCAATCCATCCAATAGTTGTCAAGACATTTCACTCAAAAATATTAAGGTGACCTTCATGCTGGTGCTAGGGGAAACCTCAGGGGATCACCAAAGTCATTAGTATTTATCCTCTGGGGACCATGAATGTCTATTTCAATCTGGACCAAAGTGGTAGACCGCACAAACAACCAACATTGCAATTAATATATATAATATATGCTAGCATTGCTTAAATTACTTGTTTTTATTGTATTATTAATTGTATGTATGTATGATATGCCACTGCATGACAAAACATCTGTGCCCCTGCATTTTAGCATCAACATACATACCTGCACTGACTGTTGAAAGGTACAATAGAAGTTGAAATATAAATGTAGGGTGTGATGTTAATTTACCAGTGTTTGACTGGTGTTTGTTCACTGACAGTTTCTTAAGAGCGGATGAGTGTTGATTTTTGTTCCCTCATTGAGATGATGTATCTTTGAAAGCAGCTGTTGAAACGGTTTGAACTGTTACATTACCAGAATGGTGTTCACCTTTACATTTTCAGTAAGAGAAATGCTGAACATTTTTGCTGTAATGTGAATTGAGTACTTCAGTATGCTTGCCACCACTTGTCCTTCTACTGCATTTAAATAGTTATCTAATTTTTTTGGCTTGGTGTGTACGTGTGTGTCCACATAATTTTTCCTATGCATTATCATCAAGGCTAAGATCTATATGATTATCTGTTCTTGATGGCTGCTGATTCTGCATTCTATCTGACTGTCAGACCTTTAACACAAGAGGTCTGACAGTGAATTTAGCCAAGGGAAACAGAAGTGAAAGGTTAAATGCTACATTGTAAAAGGAAAATATAAATAAATATCCAGGTGTCCTGTGCAAACTTAAATACACTTGGAGTCATATATTCTGGCTATCGACACGGAACAACAGGCAGAAGTGTGACAATCAGCCTCTAACAGAGTAAAAACCCTTTTAATGCAGGAGAAGCACATATGATGCAGGTCTACTCAATGCACGTTTGAGCCGTTTGTCCCCATTCATATTAAGGTTAATCCTTGTTGTCATTGTTTCTACAGAAGCTCCCATCAGCAGCTGCAGCTGCATACACATATTACTGCAAAACAATAGAAATACCCAGAATTGCATTATGCCACTATCTATAAAGTTTACTCCACTTTCTCTCAGTCATTTTGAGACTTTTAGCCTGTTCACCAAAGCCAGTGTCAGACCTTTGTTTAACCCAGGTCGAGTTGTGACAAGAAGCCAAGTCGGATGATTCATGGCGACCCATTCTGATTGACCGCAATCACAGTTTTCACCTGTGTCACTGCGTCAGTCTGAAAAGCAAATTAGTGAGAGCTGAGGAAGTCAGCAAAACTCAGTACTCCACTGGGATAAATCTTATCCTTCATCCACACAAGTGTACACTTTGGATTTGGCTCAGTCAGCACTGTAACTATCTATGACGATCAATAGTTCTTGATAATATTATTATTATTTTTAGGTTTGTTGAATGACCCTGAAACTGCCACACACAGAGAACACGAGAACACATGTGGAGTATTCTCATTTTAGCAGTTTCAGGGCACAATGCATGATCATGGACAACTAAAAAATTATAAGTTTAATATTCAGACAGCAGACTCACGCTTATGGTTGTTCTTGCGCTGGAAGGGTAGTGTGTGTCGCTCCGAGTCTTCTTCTCCCTCTTCATCTGCCAGGTGTGTGTGAGTGTAATGGTAACTCAGCCCTGGGCGGTTCTTATAGCGCTTTCCACAGACTGTAACACAAACACACACACACACACACACACACACACACACACACACACACACACACACACACACACACACACACACACACACACACACACACACACACACACACACACAGTATATAAAACTAGTTTTCTGTATGTGTAAGTTTAGCATAAAAGAGTAAGGAGAAACAGGGATAAAGAAATCATGTTTGACGCTCACTGTCACAGACGTAAGGCTTGTCTCTGTCTTCAATAGCAGCTGGCTCTTGTCTCTTTCTCATGCCCCCGACACCGTAGGCCTGCAGAGACCACACACACGCGTGCACACACACACAAATACACACACACTTGTGAGAACTCAGACAGCCACATGCAAAATTACACATGTACATAAGATACAAACAAAAAGTTTGAACTTCCACACAAGTCCTGCGTGCACACACATCCTGTACATAATAAGAAGAGTGTAACAGCACACTCCTCACTTGTGTGAGTGTCTACACACACACACACACACACACACACACACACACACACACACACACACACACACACACACACACACACACACACACACACGTTTGCATTCTAATCATCTGCTCTCAGTGTAAAGCTCCACTTCCAGCAGGAGGGGGCTGATGACACCTAGCAGGGGAGCAACTGCTCCAATTAGCAACCCTGGTGTCTGTGTGAGCATGTGTATGTGATGATTTTCAGAATACATTGTTAACACTTGATTATCTTCCCATAAGACGCCAAAAAAGACTGATCTAATCAAAGTTGTAAAAAAAGGTTGTCCCAGCATGATTCTATCTGGATTTATTTGCATTTATTCTCCGTAATGTCAGATGACATTTTACAGACTCAGGATATGGATCAGTCAAACTCAATAAATAAAATACAATAAATGATATCTATCATAACCTCAGACTGGCGAGAATACCAGCGAGAATAATTTATGGGCTGTCATGTTATAGTATAGTGTAATCATCAGAACCTTTATTGCTCTGTGTATGACAGGCAGGATACTAAATTTTCACATCACAGTTTGGAGACTTGCTTCCCTAGTTTCACTCTTCTATAATGACAGCCTTACTTTGTGGCTTGTTAATTCAGTATAAAATGACCAGGGAAAAAAGAGAGATGATTCATGAAATGTCATTGATGTCTTACCCGTGCTTTGGTACGGTTCTTGCGCTTTGGTACGTCTTCCTCTATCTCGTCCACCTCCAGCTCATGAGGGAAATCTCCGACCAGCAGCTTCTACGGTGAGACACAGAGAGAGAGAGAGAGAGAGAGAGAGAGAGAGAGAGAGAGAGAGAGAGAGAGAGAAAGAGATGGACTGTCAGACAGGTTAGTAAGTTTCCTTTCCTTAACTTTACTTTTACTCTCTTTTCTTTCCTTTTCCCCTCAACGATCTCAGTCTCTACTTGCTTTTGCCCTGCTCCGCATGAACCCATGGGTGGTCATGAAATTGCATGTCATCCTGCTGGTTTTGCGATTATTCAATTTAAGACTTCCTCAAATAAAGGGGTATACCATGCAAGTTATTATTGCACTTCTATAAGTTAGGGGATTCACAAGGGGTACATTAAGAATAATAATCATGCAGCAGAGGCAAAGGTATCCTGATTCTTAGTCCCTAATAGGTCAAGCTTCAAAAATACTGGAGCCTTCATTTCCCATAATACATGACATTCTGATCTCTGATACTGACAGATAGAAGCAGTAGGGGAAGAGTTAAGTGTGCACATGGAGCTATGACGGGACAGAGTGTTGAAGTAATGCCTGGCCTGGTGAGTCCCGAGATGGGCTGGAGTCAGGGGAAACCCTGGATTATAGGCCCTAAACACTTCTTTAGCTCTCAAAGGGCCACTGTGAGGGCCATTCACTCAACTGTTGATTGATTAGCTGTTCATCTGAGTTCGAGAGCAACTGCCTCAAGCTGGTGAAATACTCCAGCGAGATGGGCATGAAGTTTTTGCTCAGAAGTTACAATACTGAGTGCAACATGCTGTATAGAGGATGACAAAGAGCAAGAGGTGGACAATCAGACAATCACAAACACGCACACACACACTCGGTGCCAGGAGGGAGTTGTCAGAACTGCGGGAGCCCATGTCACCGCCAAAACACACACTCCGAGAGAGACAAAGGCAGAGACTGACAAAGAAACACAAACACAGAGGGTAATACAGACAGATGAAAAGAGACAGACAGCCTGACATAGAACAACAAAGTACAGAAGAGAGAGAGGGAGAAAATGAGAGAGGGAAGAAAGAGAAACGAGTCTCACCTGACACTCGCTCATTGGCTCTTCCTCCTTGGTTTCTACCTTCTTGTCCAGGGTTTCCCCGGCAAGCAGCGACTCCAACACAGGACCATCGGGGATACCCCCCTCCTTCTTTAGAGAAGCCTCGTAGTCTAGAGAATGAGACAGTTACAATCAGAAACAGAGAATTCACATTCATGCTGACATGCTCAGTTGAGCTGACAGTGCCCAGAGGAAACACGATTTTACAAGGACTTCAGCTTCTGCAGTACAAACGCTGAAGTGAAGTATCACACAATTGTGTATTGTTTGTGGGAAGTGTCCACAATTTCTCTACAGATGTTTTCTCTTCATATAACCACTTGCTATATAGTGTCAGTAAATGAGCAACATATTTAAATGTATTGTGAGTTTAACTAAAAACTATAAATATACATAAAACTTGTGATACAAAGACAAAGCTCAGAAATGACACAAAGCCATGAGCCATTAAGTGTTATTTTAAAGGGAGAAAAAAGTGGAGGTGGGGATATTTTCTGACCTCTTGAATTTAGAAGAGCAAGATACATCTTAAGCCCACCTCACTAGTGGGCCAAGTATTACAAAAGCATGATAAGCAGCCAAACATTGTTCAAATCCACAGAACTTCATTTTTAAATTCCTAATTTTCAAAAACCACAAATTGCTAAATTTCTGGGAATTACATGTTTTTAAAATAATATAGCTTCAATGGTAGCTGTACAAGCAAATACAGAATACACGGCATATGTGATACTGTCAGATGATGTGGAATAAAGATAAGATGCAATATGCAATATGCACCCAGTGGATCTCACAATTCTGCCAATGGGAAAAGTTATCAAAATTGCTCCTTAATTACCGATCTTAAACTCGATCGGTACAAGCCGTGGGTCCTCCAGGATGTTTAGCCGTCTCTTCTTGCGCCAGCAGCGAGCAGGATATGTGTACAACTGACCTGGAGCATGACCTGAAACACAGAGAATACACAGCTCGGTTATAGGACACACTGCCATGATTCATACATTAAGTAGTGCATGAACAAAAACTGGATTGGATAAATTGATATCTACATAAATACATATGTCTACATGTAGGCACAGCAGTGCAGTCTGAGCTAAACGCTAACACATTTACATATACGTTTACTGTACAGATGACGGGAATGACATTCATTTTTCAGGTATTTTCAAATATTTGATCACCAACCAAATTTCATGGAAATTCATCCAATAGATTGACTCTGAACCACTAATGTCAACCTGCAGGTGGCGCTATAGGGAAAGTCAGATTTTCATCCACTGGCGACCACGAATGTTTAAACAAAATGTTATCTTAATCCATCTATTAGTCTAGACTGTAGCATGGCTAAGAATATAAATGGCTGTGGTGTAAACAGTTGTCTGTACATGTTTCCAAACCAAAAAAGTTACATTATTTTTTTTTTAAATATAAACTACTTTTTGTTGGTTTTGTAAAATAATCACCCTTAAATGATGTACCAAATAGAAATAAACCTTACATTTTAAACACATACAGAATGCTAATCGATTCATTTTTCAATTGAATTCATAACTATTCTATGCAAATCAAGTTATGACTAAAAATTAACTAACAAACAAAAGAATTGTACTGGCAGACACCAGGCAAAGCCCACAAACTGAAATCATGCAGAAGTGCAAACACACACACACACACACACACACACACACACACACACACACACACACACACACACACACACACACACACACACACACACACACACACACACACACACACACACACACACACACACACACACAAACACACACACATAAGTGCATTCTCTCTGGAATAGTTGGTGCCAGCGGCGTATCATTGCCTACAGGGGTGTCTGATTCACTGCCAAAGTACACTGATGTTACAGAGAAAGAGAAAGCGATGAGAAAACACCCATTGGGAAAAGTATAAAAAAAGTTTAGGTGTTAAAGGTAGGAGGCCTGGAAAAGAGGGGAAGGAAATGAGAGAGGGTAGAGGAAGGAAAATGAGACAGAAACAAGCAGGGCAGAGGAAGGAAGGAAGCTGCAGGACAAATGACTGAGGAAAATCATTTGTGTAGCACACCAGCTGGTAAACAACACACACACACCGACAAAGAAGAGTGCTCTAAAGAGCTCGTCAAGCTTTAGCAAGCTACTTGCCACTTTATTATTCTGACAAGGTATCAACACACACACCTCACATACAGAGAGACACACACCTGGTCCACGGTGGTTCTTCTCCATCCAGATGTAGCAGTTGCTCTGGGCCACGCCGGTCTGGGAGTCCAGGAAGGGGAGACGCATGGAGCGCTCGGCGCACAGACGGGCATTGTAGCTGCGACAGTGTTCAATGGCCTCCTTATAGAACTCCTCACCAAGACTGAGAGAGAATAGAGTTGAGGATGAGGAGGTTGAATAGAAAGAAGGAGGGTATGAGGGCGTGAAAGGTGAAGGACGAAGATGGAGTACAGTCCAACATTAGCAGGGGAAAAGGATGCCAAAACCATGGCATGCTGTTGTGTGTTTTTACGTGTGGGTTTCATGGACTGGTTTGTGTGTTTGTGTGTGTGTGTGTGTGTGTGTGTGTGTGTGTGTGTGTGTGTGTGTGTGTGTGTGTGTGTGTGTGTGTGTGTGTGTGTGTGTGTGTGTGTGTGTGTGTGTGTGTGTGCGTGTGTGTGTGTGTGCGTGTGTGCGTGTGTGCGTGTGTGCGTGTGTGCGTGTGTGCGTGTGTGTGCGTGTGTGCGTGTGTGTGCGTGTGTACATGTAGGCACAGTCCTATTAACCTGGGTCACAGCAGATGAGCTGGCAACTACACACTGTAAAAACCACACACAGTTCTACACATGTAGTACAGTAACACATTTTTCAATGTGAGGACAATATATGCACTGTATCTTCTCACCTGTACAAGTGTGAGTTTGATTAACATTCAGCGTAACATTCTTCTCGTTGGTCCTCCCTCCCTTCCTCCCTCCCTCCCTCTTCCCTCCCATCCCTCATCCCCCATCTTACCTGTTCTTGATGACTGCACCTCCAGATTGCCTGTAGGGAGAAGAGGAATAAAAAAATGTGTGGTGAGTCACTCTTCCACTCCACCCTCCCTTCCTCTCCACTTCTCAGTCTTTTACAAAATCTTTTCTGCACTCTCTTGCTCTTTCTCTTTTTTCAGATTTTTTGTTGTTGTATGTTTAACTTCACACTCTGCCCATCTCTCGCTACAGTTCTTTTTTGATTAATTCCCATCTTTCTTTCGCACTTCTCTATCTTCTCTGTGTCTCTCTCCTGTTAATCACTCCTCTCTAGTGTCTTCCTGCTGAGTGCAGACAAGGTCACTTTGCTATACAGACGGTAGATACAGGACAGACAAAAAATTCAGCTACACATGCACAATGCTACAGTGCTGGCAAACAGCAACCTCACAAAAACAGTGCAGTGCCGCTAATTTAGCCTTGTCAGACTCTCGATGTACGGTAAAAACAAAGGTCAAAATCGAACCGCAGAAACAGCGATATTGTTCCTATTGTTATTGTTGTTATTATTCTACACATTCTTCTTCCCTGTCAAAGCATGGTGCTTACATTACCCACAAGGCAACTTCACTCCCGACACTTCTAATGTTACTAGCGGCTATTGTAGCCTTGAGCCTCTAGCGGCTAGCCTCAATCAGAGATGAGGAGCGTGAGCTGGTAAGCTCACTCACTAGTCCACCCCCCCAAATTCTTTTCATTTTCAGCTTGTTGTCTTCAGCCCCAACCGACGCTGACTCAAGTAAAATCACTTGAGGATGTTTATCAGACTTCACACAGGTCCCTCTAGAGCCACAAAAGGCTTGTTCCAATCTCTAACACCTGTAAACACACTTTGAGTTCCACATTAAATAGGCTGCATCTATCCCCTGATGAAGGCCACAAGCTGCAAAACCATAAAGTTGTTGTTAATACTACAAATTTTGCTGGAATTTTAGTCTCTTAAAAACAGGCTATATCTAAACGAATGTAGCAAACAATGACAGAATAGAAAATGTATGGTTTACAATTTCAAAATCAAATCAAAACACTTGGTATGCATTATGTGATAAACCATGTAATGATTGAATTAAATGTTTTGCAATAATTCAAAATTGCAACTTGTGCTGATGATTCTGTCATGATGCAAGTAATCCAGGAGTTAAATAAACTGCTCCAAAAAATGATTGCATATTAGCATTATCCAGGCTGTTATCTGCACCAAATATAATCAGTTCCTTCTTGGCCCAAGGCTTAAATGTGTACCAAATTTAACTGAAATTTGTTAAATAGCTTTTGAGATATCTGCTAAGTAACAGACAAAAAGCAAACGATAAGCCGATAATCATCCTTGAGTGGAATAAAAGCAAAATTAGACTTGAATTTAGAAAAAAGATTATTAACACTTTTATATCCTTAAACTGGATTAAAGTTTTTTTCTAATAAAGAAAGGTGTTGAAAGAACCTCTTGCAAAAAAAACTGTTCTGGTTGGAAATAAGGACAAATTCAACTCAGCCGTCATCAGACCAGCTGACATTGTTGGGGAGTAACTAGTTACATGTTACATGTAATTTAGAGTGACATGTAACTGTAATACTGGGTGTGTAAGTAAGTGATTGTAAGTGACAAGTATATGTACCTTTTTAATGTTTCTGAAACTGTGTAATTTTTCATCTGATGATCATAAATGACCTGTAACAGGAAACGAGATAAATTAGCTTACAGTAACTGCAAGCAGTCATATTAAATAAAAAAGGGAAGACATGGCTACCTTCCATATGACACACTTCTAATTTGTATTGAAGACGTATTTTAGCACCATATTTTGCTTGGTGCATAATGCCGTGATATATATACTGTATATATATATATATATATATATATATATATATATATATATATATATATATATATATATATATTAAAAAGAGGAGCTGAAGTCTGACTTTGTGGTAGCTGTTCTTCAAAATTACATTTTAATTAATTAATTCATGTGATGAAGGACTTTACAGTAAAAGGAGTTTGACAGTAGTCAGTGTTGAGTACTGCTGTGAGGTAACATTGCCAGGTTTAAACATTTGAAATTGGTTAACAGTTGAAAAAAAATCATTAGTAATTTAGAAAAGTAATCAAAAAGTAATGAAATGTAATAAGTCACATTACGTTGATACAGTAATTGAAATAGTTACACTACAAGTGAGAGTTTGCGAACTTGTCTGTTGGTGACAAAGGACAAACAATAACAGGTTCAAAGGGCTTGAAACAGGTTTAACGTTTAACACTAAAAGTGCTAAACGTTAGAACATTGTGTCAAATTGGTCATTTACTGTGATTTATAAAGTGTCAGGTTTAGTTCCATCAAAGTGTTAATAGTGTCAAAAAACATTAGCTGACGTTGATGTTCAGTAGCTAGCTCAGAGATTAAATTTAGCAGGGGGGGTTAACACTTTTGCAAGGCACTGTATCTATGTCACATTCATCAGGGGCTGAGCCCCCCTGAAGGTCTGATCCTAGAATCGCCCCTGGTAACATGTAATCAGTAACCTATTACATTTCCAAAGTAACCTTCCCAACACTGCCAGCAGATGCTGGTGAGGTCTGACAGCTTGTGCGGGAATCTTCAAAACCTCCTAAACCAGTTCTGCAACGTTGTGGGCCATTGCAGGACGTGTGACATTTAAAGGATGTGATCGGGATGTCAATATGTGAGGCTTGCTGTGCTCATGTCTGTTAATGTGTCGTTGGGAATGGTCTGCTTGACTTCTGCTGAAGAGAATGTGTTTCTGTGCAGCTCAGCACCTGCATTTGACTGCATTGCATATAAATAGTCATAAGAAGGGGAATTAAACACTCACACACACTGAGAGGTGCTCAAAGTAGAAAAAAATAAAAACATTTAAAAAAAAAAACACAGGTCCAGAAAGCCTTACATGTTGCTTTTGTAAATTTTAAGAGGAAAATGGTGAATAAAAAACTTGGACTTAAAGGATCCACTAGTAACCAAACTGAAATACCAGAGAGAAGGAAAAACGACACCATTCAAAATGTAAAACAGCTCACTGCTGCCCCCCCCCCCCCCCCATTCACCTCCTCACTCAGTACCCCTCTCACTTCAAACCCGTTCTCTTCATCCCTCCATCACCTCCATTCCTCTCTCCTCCACTGCCTTCAGAGGAGAATAAGTCGCTCCCCTCTCGATAATAAGTTGACAGCTGTAGAAAATGGCTTCTTTCAATTTGGGTGCTCCCAATCTCATTATATTGTGATAGGAGAGCTGCATGACTGTTTGCCTGTTTGGAGGCTCATACGGGAGAAGAGCTGAGGCACTCGAAGTGGAGCCTGAGAGGGAGTTACGCAGTTGAAAGTTGGGAGAAGACACTTGAAAAATGAGAGAAGGGGGAATAAGGCGGGCAGAGGAGAGAAAATGAGAAAGAGGAAAGTGACATTCACTGAGGGAGAGGCAAACATGCAGGGAGGGAAGGGGTGAGAAGAGAAAGGGACAAAAAGTAAGACAGAGAGGATGGACAAAGAGAGAACAAAGTAGAGCGCTCTACAGTACCAGAGCAGGATGACCTGTGAAAAGACGTGGCTCACAGATAACACTTCATCTTTTAGCTCTCTGTCATTTAAAAGAGGGCTGCAGGGATATGTTTCCCTTAATTCAGCTGCAAATAGCCTCCAGAGAAAATCAGACTCTCAACATCAATTTGTAAAATAATAATATTCAGCTGATTTGATTAAAGAATCGAAGTGAGGGGGTGGCAACAGCGGAAAGAGCGTGATCAGCGAACATTCCCTCAAATGCTGGCTCTCATTGTGCTGGCCAGCTTGCTAAGTAGAATAGTAAGAGCTGAATATAGCAAAGTAACAAAACTATTCTCAATTCAGCACCATGTTACTCTTTAACTGACCGTGTGGAACCCAGAAAGTGCTTTCTGAGTTCTGCTGAGTTCATCAGTTGCCGAAATGTAAAATTTTAAGTATTACCTAAATGCTGGTGAATTGTACATGTGGCAGCATAGCGCTTGATACCACTATCATGCCTGTACGGTAAATATGAAGCTACAGCCAGGAGACTGTTAGCTTAACTTAGCAGAAAGTCTCAAAACGCAGGGAAACAGCTACCCTAGCTTTGTCCAAAGGTAACGAAATAATCAGCCTACCAGTACGTCTAAAGCTCAGTAATAAACATGTTATGTATTGTTTGTTTAATCCGTAGAAAACACTATCCCCCTGCTCCCAGTCCTTGTGCTAAACTAAGCTAACAGTCTAGCGGTAAATTCATATTTACCATACAGATATATGAGAGTCGATATTCCTATCTAATACTCCAATCTAATCTATCAGCAAGAAAGTGAATAAGGGTATTTCCTAAAGTCTCAACCTATTTCTTTAATGTAGACAAGAAAGAAAGGCACACAGAGGATTTTCCTCCATATGGAGAGGGAAACTCCCACAGCTGCACCACCTTGGCCTTCGGCCACTGTGGTCCCACCAACAAAGCAGTTCCTGAGAAGACAGACCACAAGAAGAGGCTATAAGAAACCAAAGTGCCCATCATCAAACCACACAGCCAATGAAGAAAAGCCGAAACCTGCACCTACACACACAAACAGTGGGTATCTGCCTTATTGTGCATGAATACTAATTGTGGAATTCCAATCATTTTCATTTCGGTAATATCCTAAATATCTCTTTCTATTTCAGGGTTATTCCAGTTATATTTTAAACTAATGGATGCACACAGACTCACAAGCGCATGGAGAAATACTAGCAGCTGTAGGAATTAACTGGCGGAGTGCCAACTCTCCGACAAACTGGAACTGACTACCAAAAAAAGTGACAATCACTCAGACCTGCACTGTGCAAGGGCACAAAAACAACACAAAGGACACCTGTACACATGCATGTGTGTGTACACACATACACACACACACACACCCACACAGCAACACATGAAACCAAATACATGCACATTTAGTTAAAGTAGAAAAAGGACATACACTAATATGCATGCACGCAAATAGAAATATAACAGAGGTACATGCACACACAATATCGACAATATTAGGAACCTCAAACAACAGACATACACACACCAAATCAAGATTAGATTAAGGAAAGGAATGAGAGTGCCTGGAGCATGTGATGTGTGTGTGTGTGTGTGTGTGTGTGTGTGTGTGTGTGTGTGTGTGTGTGTGTGTGTGTGTGTGTGTGTGTGTGTGTGTGTGTGTGTGTGTGTGTGTGTGTGTTTGTGTGTGTGTATGGATCCTAAGCCCATCTTGAGCTGTCTGCCTCAGCAACTAACAAACAGCAGGGAGAGAGAGACCTC
Source organism: Gymnocephalus cernua (assembly GCA_023631565.1). NCBI lineage: Eukaryota > Metazoa > Chordata > Actinopteri > Perciformes > Percidae > Gymnocephalus > Gymnocephalus cernua. The sequence goes on from CM042430.1 coordinate 29,208,035, forward strand.
CGTGAAAACACTGAAGAAACTGGTAACATTGGGAGCACACAAACGCAAACAAACGTCTACTCCTGACAGGCAGTAGACATATAGCATCCCTTAAAAGCACAGCCCCCCCCCCCCCCCCCCCCCACCAGTCCCACCAGTCCCACCCTGGGTAAGCTATTGTCTGAATTAATCTCTGAGTGATCCCTGAAGTCCCAATGAGCAGAAGCAGTCCACTTCAGCACATACTGAGTCTTAGTCCAGTGTTGCATCCACACTCTGCTAAAACACACACACACACACACACACACACACACACACACACACACACACACACACACATACACACACTGACGGCAGCATTCTGTGGTTATTGTGCAATTAACCACACCAATTAGCTAGTTCCCCAACCAATAGAGAAACAGAGGGCTCCCCCTAGAGGTGAAATCACATCATTGGAAAAGCCGATGAGAAATATGAGGAAATCATGAAAATGAGTCCACAATTACAAAAAACGTCAACGCCAACAAAGGATTTCATCTCAATGGTGGTTTCCAACTGGGTGAAATGAGGTAATTAAACTGGGAGGAAATTAAGTAGTCCACATGTAAATGGCTTCATGAGGGTTAAAGGCAGATTGTATGGGAGTGATTTGCACTTTAGATATGTTAGCAAAAGCTGCCGAGACTATGGCTGTTAGCTCTGTGTGTGTGTATGCACAGTATGTGTGTGTGTGTATGGGTTAGCTCTAAGCCTTAAAACCACTTGCCTACATACTCAAGTCTGTACACCTGGTCCACACACCTGTCTCATCCACAATTGTCCATCTGTGCTGTTACTCACACAGACACACACACATACAGTATAGACACACACACACACACACACACACACACACACACACACACACACACACACACACACACACAATGGTGTTGTTTGGTCTACAGAGCTGTGTGTGTGTGTGTGTGTGTGTGTGTGTGTGTGTGTGTGTGTGTGTGTGTGTGTGTGTGTGTGTGTGTGTGTGTGTGTGTGTGTGTGTGTGTGTGTGTTTGTGTGTGTGTGTGTCTGTGTGTGTGTCTGTGTGTGTGTGTGCGTGCGTGCGCACAGTGGAGAACTAATATCAGGCATACTACTGTACTCTTCCTCCCCTCCCCCAATCCAGCCTCCATGGCTGAACTCAACAGATTAAACTATGCAATATAACCCTTACCAATTCACCCCTCCTCCCTCTCCCTCTCCCTCCCCCCATCCTCACCACCCTCAATTCAATTTCTTCTCGTCCTCTCTCACTCTCAGTGAAATGATTTGTCTTTTTTCTCTCTTCTCCCAATCTGTGTGTGCATGCGCGCGTGAACCCATTTTCCTGTTCTTCTGAAGATTACTAAGCAGCAGTGGCAAGGAGATGTATATATTTTTATATATTTATATATGTACGCTAGAGTACTAAAATATATTGGGGAAGGCTGCACATGTACACACACATACACACATGTGCGCCCTGATGCAGTGGTAAGAAGAGATGCTGTCTGGAACATAGGCTAGTTCTGCAATATAAGAGGGGAAAGACACACACATTGGAGTACACACACACTAATGCAGTCCGGCTCCATTGTGGGTTAAGGAAAACAGGTGTAGAGACATAACTCTGTGTGTGTGTGTGTGTGTGTGTGTGTGTGTGTGTGTGTGTGTGTGTGTGTGTGTGTGTGTGTGTGTGTGTGTGTGTGTGTGTGTGTGTGTGTGTGTGTGTGTGTCAATCACAAAGACAAAGAGGCCACACACTCGGTTTGACAGTGATAGACAGACAGGAGTTTGCGTGTGTGTGTGTGTGTGTGTGTGTGTGTGTGTGCATGTGCGTGCGTGTGCGTGTGCGTGTGCGTGCATGCATGTGTGTGCAGGAGCAGATATCTGCCATACTACCAGCTGGAAAACGTCAGTTTGCTCAAATTGCTGTCACAGCACTGCATCTGTGCATGTGTGTGTGCATGTGTGTGTGTGTGTGTGTGTGTGTGTGTGTGTGTGTGTGTGTGTGTGTGTGTGTGTGTGTGTGTGTGTGTATATGTTTGTCTGTCTGTCTGTGTCAACTAAATGTTTGCATATTTGAACATGACGGGAAATTTGACAGATAGAAAGTGAGGAAGGTAGACAGAGGCAGACCCATGCAACAGATCATGACATTTCTGTCAGACGTTCGTGTCACCTGCTATGTGGGATTTAATGAAGAGTAGCTTTTTAATCCCTGTGTGTATCTCCCTCGTTGTCCACTGGGTGTGGTTATATTGTAGTCACTATAAAACTGTGAAACATGGGCCTCTTTTTGTATGCATGTTTCCTGTTTCCTGTTTATGAGTTTGCACGTTTTTGTCTATATATGCATGCACATTGTAATTCGTGCATACATTTTTATGCATGCTGAGTATTTGTATTTGTGTGTCCATGCATTTCCTGGTCTATGTGTGTGGGTGTATATAGCCCGTAGCTAGCTACAGTGTATATTGAGGGCAGTACATCAGGGTAAGGCAATCTGCCTCTGAACAGCTCCTTCAGGTGAGATTTATCACCACTGCACTTGGCCTCTTATTATGGCGATAGATTCCCTACCTCTGAATCTGGATGTGCATGTGTGAGTGCATGTGTGTGTGTGTGTGTGTGTGTGTGTGTGTTCTTAGTCCCCCCTCCTCAGTCTGTATCCTTATTAAAGTGCTGCAGAGGGAAGCAGCCATTGGTTTGTGTTCACTCCACCCTCAACAACTCCTGATAGGGATCCACTGGACACGCACAGACTGGGAATAATATAAATGGGCAATGACAAGAGAGAGGAGAGGAGAGGAGAGGAGAGGAGAGGAGAGGAGAGGAGAGGAGAGGAGAGGAGAGGAGAGGAGAGGAGAGGAGAGGAGAGGAGAGGAGAGGAGAGGAGAGGAGAGGAGAGGAGAGAGATTCGGGGTTGATTTATCCTCTCCTTCTCCCACCACACCGTTTGCATTTAGACTACAAGTTACAACCAAACAAAACTACAAATTCCAAATGTCCTGGCTGAAAATCACACAAGATCCCAAAGCAGTGGAGTTGACTGACAGTCAGTTAGGTAGCACTGGAGAAATAGGTCATAGAGCTAAAAATACTTATCTATGTCTCTCTTTTTCTCTCACCCTCTCTCTTTCTCAGTCTCTCTCTATCCCGTCTTAAAAAAACACAAAGTAAAACACATAGAAAGTCTAAATAAGGGATGGAATGATAATGAAAGGAATAACTCTGAAAAAGAAAGACCCTTAAAAACATCAGACCTCAGGCTTACTACTTCATACGAAATGAAAAAAAACTGTGAGAAAGAAACAGAATCAGAGAGTGCCAGTGTGTGTGTGTGTGTATGTGTGTGTGTGTGTGTGTGTGTGTGTCTCCATTCGCACGGGTGATACCACACAAATGAGCGAGTGAGGGAATGAAAGGGAGAGATTGAGAGATTGAAAGAGAAAGAAAGATCTAGAAATGGATGCTCAGGCTGTGGCTTCAGCCATCACACAGGGTTGTTTGCACACAGAGCCGGTTATTACATGGAACTCATTTAGCTCAGCTCAGTCAGGCAGGGCAGGAATAATATTATGTAGGCCTTGCCACAACCACCAACAATACTACAGCACACTATTATCTACATCTCCCCCTCTAACCAGCACAAAGAAGTAATATTGCTGAAACAAACGCCACATCAACTGCCATGTTGACAATTTCAAACACCTGTGCCTTTCCTATGATTGTCGTAAAGTCAAATTCCTACTGTTAATTTAATTTAATTGTGAGCAACATAACACTGTGATGCAACATATGGAAATATTGTATGATTTGGTATGAACAGTGGATAGTAAACTACTATAGTCTATAATAAATCCACAGTAAATCCCTCTAAAGGAACTCTTCGAAGTAAGCTATCTAACAAGATTTAAAGGGATCTGACAAGATGCATAAATAATTTCCTCCAGTACTTTTTGCTGAATATGCCTTGATTCACAATGTAAAGACCTATAGTGGATGGTGGGGGGGGGGGGTTGCGGGTTAACGACTTGGAGGGCTCAGATGGTTTGAGGCCAAAAAGAAGGAAAATGGAAAAGAGAGAAGAAGCGAGTAAAAGAGGAAATGGCTGAACAAAAGGGAGATGGCGAAAAGAGTGATGGATGGAGAAAGTGATGAAGAAGGAGGGAGGAAACGTGGAAGACCGGGCAGCAGGGGTGATAGGAGGACAGGGAGGAAATAAAAGGGAGAGATGGAGAGGGAAGCAGAGGAGAAGAAGAGAAAGAGAGATTACAGGAGTCTCTAATCCAGCAGAAAGATAGAGAGAGAGAGGGCTGGTGGGGAAATGCCCAGTAGATTGGAGCTAAAGCTGCTCTCCTCCACTGATTTGCCTTCGCACACAAATGAACCATCCACTGTACTGCCACACGCACATCAACTCAACTGCATGTACACTCCACTCACACTTGGGTGATGGGCAACAATTTGGAATGCTTCCTACAGAATTTACATCCATTGGATTAATTATAATTTATTGCAGGGATTCAGCAAAGTTTAAGGACATTTCCAGACACAACAGGCATTGTCTCTGGAGCACAGCCACCCGCTCTATTAGGGCCAACATTGAACAAAGTGTTGCGAGTTGTTTGCCCCATATTGCTGGATAGGCCTCTAATTTGTTAGCCTCTAATAGCAAGTTTGTTTGTAGACATACTAATTACCAGAGCTTGTTTAAAAGCTGATCGCAGTGTGGCAACTGGAACGTAGTTAAACCCATACTGCGTAACAATGGCATTTGTACAGTTGGTGAGGTGTCAAAGGCAGCGTTGATTGCTGTTGCTTTGTGTAATAAATACATTCAGCTCTATTCTTGCACATCGAGTCAGATGCTGAAGTGAAACAGTGTGCCAGCATCCCTGCAGGTCTGCATCTGGCTGACAACTTTGCTGCTTTGTTCTGTGTCTTATTTTTCCTGTTTTGTCTAACTTGAAGTACATACAATCAATGTAAGATCACTATTGAAAATTGGACACTGAGTTACTGGTTCTCAGCCTCTTCTTTTTAACCATTTACTTTGTACTACTTTCACTCTTTCCCTATCCTGTTCTCTTACTGCCACCACAACCTTGTCTCTGTCCTGATACCACATTGGTATATCCATGCAAATCAGTCAATTTAATCCCCTTTACATGGTGTCAGTGAGGGCCTCTGAGAGCAATCTGGCCACACTGTGGCTCTGCTTGGTTGAGCATCCCATAGAAGAGAGAAGAATCTCTGAGCTCAAAGGTCCCACATTAAAGCCTCCAGCCAGTCCACATGTCCATACCTGTCCCATCATCACATTTCATTACTGGATGCCAGTTTATTAGAGCATAATTAAACTTTGGAATTATTCATCTTACATCTTTATCTTAATATTATTGAGATATGTGCCATGAGTGAAATGCATTTGGCCAAAATATTAACATACCATCATAGTCAATCATAGCAAAACACAGTTGCCCAATTAGTACCATTCCAGTTTCCTCCCTCCTGTGAAGTGCTCTTCAAAGCAGGCACGTACAGGGCAGGCGTTCATGGAATTGCACGAAATGTCGCCTGTGTCTGCATCTCAGAGAGGCTGACAGACAGACAGACAGGCAGACAGGCAGACAGGCAGACAGGCAGGCAGGCAGGCAGTCTATATCCCATATCCCTGCTCAAGTGAAACCTGTGCAGCGTCCGATGTGCGCGCCTGCTTTTACACACAGGTCTATGACTTTTCTTTGTTTGAAACTGCCTAAGCTAGATCTGTTGTGTGCTCAAACACTCCTTGCTGCATGTTTATATTGAAGCTATTGTGGTGGTTTTTCTCAGCTAGATCTCTATAAGTACCCGCTGACAGACGTACATCAGCCACCTTTTTGGCCGGGAGCCCAGGCGGGCAGCAGGCGTCTGCATTCCGCTGAAACCAGTCTCAGAAAAACAAAAAAGCCCCTCAAAAACCTGCACAAAAGGGGATCATGACGGGAGAAACTTTACAGAAAATACACCCGCTAGAAAACCCATTATAATGGAAATAAATGCCAGTTAAGGTGCACGTTAATCGTATAGAACGCCATATTGCAATTTAGATTTTATTGTAGGCTTTTTTTATAGGCGCTGACAGCAAGTATCTGAGTTGAAGCCACCATCGTATTTACCTTGGTTTACATATTTCCGAGAGGTCCGGCAGTGAGCTAAAGGTAACGCTGCAGCCAAAAACCCGAGCAGGGAGCCTCACTCTGCCTACCTGTTTACTCCCTCTATGTCCAAAAATGTGCACAGAGTTACGGTAAAGCCATCTCCCTACCTCCCGGACAGCCTGCCAATCCAGCCTGGCTTTGACCGTGATCTTGGCTGGCTACAGTGGCAAGGGACACACCGGGTCACCCAAATCTACCTCCAGCATTCCTCCATATCCCTGCACGCACACTGCTGTTGGCTCAGGGAAATTATTATATGAATAGCATCGGAGCGCACAATAATCCCCTCGTGCCAAAAAAAACCGAAACCCCCCCGTCAGCTTCAAATCTAACTTTTCTTTAGGGCTGATTTGCATCCGCTGACATTATCTCTATCACTGCTGTATGCATTGCATGTAGCCTATAGATGTGTTGGTAATCGTGCTGAGAAATATCTGGGAATTTAAGGCTTTTAAAATGCACTGACAGCATGCACAAATAGAAAAAGCGCAAACGCTCAGGAAATGTGTTGTACTTACGATTTGAGGGGGTTCTGTACCGCTGTGGCCATTTTGATATAGTATGACAGAATGCAACACTGCAGAGCCCGGTATTGTACATGTAATGTAGCAGCTATTTCAATTTCATTCATTCTCTGGGGCTGCGGCTGGAGCGAGCAGCCAATGGGAGGCGGGAGCGCTCTGTGACAGCATTGGGGAAGTGTAGTTTTTTACGCATGTCAACATGAAACATGCTGAGGAGAAACGCACTACAAGTACCAGCGGGAATAGCGGTTTAAGTGGACCACAGTCCCGCCTTGGACTTGTAAGGGCAAGCCATCCCCCAGTTCTGAATTTATTTAAAAAAATAAATAAAAAACGTCTATAGTTAGGTCTATGTCAAGGTTGGGTTGCAGGACTGTCTGTCAGTCTGAGGATGCCAGCTTTTCTTATGCATTGTTGCCTTGTCTGGATGATGATGATGATGATGATGATGATGGGCGATGTTGAATCTGCACTGGCCAGTCCCAAAATTGCATCACATCATATAAGTGGCAACTTGATGGATACATTTCATACTGAATGCATTTGAAAAAATATATACATAATATATATATATATATATATATATATATATATATATATATATATATATATATATATATATATATATATATACACACACACACATCATATATATATATATATGATGTATATATATATATATATATATATTATATGTATATATTTTTTATGTGTGTGTGTGTGTGTGTGTGTGTGTGTGTGTGTGTGTGTGTGTGTGTGTGATGTATAGGGAAGTATAAGAACAAAAACAATTATATTTTCAGAAAGGCATTACTTAATTTCCATAAAACATAAGCTATATAGTCCACATATAAAGGTGGTCAATTATTTTGTACTAAAGAAAACTTATATATATATATATATATTGAATGATAGGCGATTACCCGTCAGAAACAAGTTTATCTATAGGGAAAATGAAGATAGCCTAGATGTTGTGTCTACATAACCTTACATTAGTGGTGGCATGTTAATAAACCCATTGATAATCTTATATTATCTATGGTAGGTAGCCCTGCACTGAGTAACTTTAATTATTCATTAATCAGGGGCGATGGGTTGGGAGTAGGCCTATAATTGATTCTTTCAGCCATTTGTCTCTCATGTTGAGCCTGGAGAAAGGCTATAACCCTCTCTGATCTCCTCACCTCCTCTAACCTTTATTGCTTCCTTTTTTAAATTCTTCCCATTTGCTTTATTTCTCTGCTTGGAAGGAAGGAAGGAAGGAAGGAAGGAAGGAAGGAAGGAAGGAAGGAAGGAAGGAAGGAAGGAAGGAAGGAAGGAAGGAAGGAAGGAAGGAAGGAAGGAAGGAAGGAGCTCAGCCAGGACTGTTAGAGCAGCAATGCTGGAATTTCTATCTCCATGTCCTGTTAGCAGCAGTGGCGCCGCTCTGAAGCCATTCAGTGACATGTGATATTTATAGATCTGTGCTAACAAATATTTAATGAACATTAGCAAGCAGCTCTAACATGGCAGCACTGCTCCAATAAAACACTATCTGCCAGTTAAATGAAAACTTGATTCTGTGTGTTCCTGTAATTATAAATTAGTTGCAGTTTTAAAAGACATATTTTACAGCTTTATGCAGTGGAACAACTATATGGGCTTGAATTTTGTTTGGTTTGCATACTTGATATAAACTTGAAAAATCTGCTACATAATAAACACGAAATTTATGGGTCTGTGAAGTCATCACCTCATCTATTTTTATGCTTTTCCATATTCTGATTTAAGAAGTTTGCTGAATGGCAGGTTCGGTGTCATTCTCCCTTTTGTCCACATGGTGGTGCTGATGTACCAGACAAGACGTACATAATGCGTCTGACGTCACTGCCTAAATACTCCTTGGCTCCTCCCGCAGCGTCAGCAGTACACGCGCTGTTGTTGTGATTGACAGACACAAGAGGAACTTTCGTTTTGCCGTCACAAATATGTTATAAGTAATTAAACAACGATGTCCGAAATACTGATGAAAGAAATGGAGAGTATCTCGATCAGTCCAATGAAGGCAGAGGAGTGTCCAGACGGTGTCCGGAGCTTCCTGTTGGTGGATGAACAGGAAAACCTGCAGGTAAAGTTAGCTAACGTCAACTGAGTTAGCGGATGCTAACATTTAGCTCCTAAGCTAAGAGGAGGAGGACAGGAACACGCATTCTAATGAAGGCCATCAACTATCGGTTGTCCCTGATGCTAACAGTTACAGTGCTGATGCATGAGCTCAATTAGCAGTAGTTTACGAAACATCGAGCTAAAGTCAAGTTATAATTTTTAACTCAACAAAATGAGCTTGTTGACATATTTCCACGATTTGTTAATATAACAACAATATAGCTTTTACCCGTGGCGTCCGTCGTGTTTAGCACATAGTTTTCGCCAACAATGGCTCAAATAAATTAAAGGCATAACTACCACTGACGGAGGTAGAGCAGCAAATGGGTTTCTCATTGGGAAAGTCCCTGGTGAGTCATACAGCACAGCTGACCCGCAGGGAGGCACCCTCTTATGTAGCTAGGCTATTGTTGTTAACATTACAGCAGTACAAAGTGCAGGCGATAATGATGATTTTTATACGTATCCAAATAGTCTGGGATGTATCTGTACAAACTATTTTGTCCGTTTGTCCTAAGAAAGCTGAAGGGCCAGCAGAATATTGTTAATTAATTCAGCTTTCATTTCAAAGATTGTTTGTTTTTCTGGACCGAATGTAATGGTCTCAAAAATAGTAGAACATAGATAACCCAGTTGTTGATTGTGTTGTGTGTTAAGGCTCCTTGTCACCCAAGACTGAATTGTTCCCCTAAATTTAATAAGCTTTTGCCTTGATTCAATGAAGTCAACTAGGGGAGCCAATAATAGCATGTTAAGAAAGCCCAACAACCATCCTCTGTCAATAAATGGCTCTCCGCCTTGTGTTCTCCTTCCTCCCACTCCAGGTCCGCGATGAGTCTGAGTTTGTGGACAGACTCGGCTGTGGGGATGTGGCAGGAGTCAAGGTCCTCTCCATCTTTGGCAACACCGGGGATGGAAAGTCACACACCCTCAACCACATCCTATTCAGTGGTGAGAGCGTATTCTACACCTCCAAGTCCCCCAGCTCCTGTACGGTGGGAGTATGGGCCGCGTATGACCCTAGCCTCAGCCTGGTCTCCCTGGATACTGAGGGCCTGTTGGGGGCCGCAGCCAATCAGAACCAGAGAATGCGACTGCTGCTAAAGGTAATTTTAGTGGCTGCTGGTTGGTTTTGTTGGAATTAACTGATAGCTGGACGTATTTACACAAAATAGTAAATTTCGTATATATGTTTGTCTTTACATCACGCAATGTACAGTTCACCGCAATGCAGTTGTCTATAATTAGAGTGAGAAAAGGTGTGCTGATACATTTTGGCAATGGCTAGTGGACATGTACTAAGACTAGTTGATAGGTAGGTAATCATCATTTGCAGGCACCATGCATTTCTTGATAGATTCTAAATTGTTTTATATCAATTCTGGCAGTATCAGTGCACATGTCAGATAGTGGTGCTTGTTTTTTTTAACAGGGTACACACATCAAGTGTACGTCCCTCTAAATTTAGTCGGCTGCTAAAAGAGTGAGATGTGATGTGTATTTTGTGTCTTACCATACATATATTAGAGTATATCTTGTTTTAATTATTTTCCTCACACAATTAACAATATTTCTGAGTACCTTAGAGTACTCCAAGTCACATACTTCAGTCTTTTAAGATATTGTCTGTTCAAAAGACGGTTATGTCTTCCTTGTCAACCTCTCCCTATGCTCACAATGTCATTCATCGGCTAATCCTTGTACATTTGTATTCCATTTCTCTGTGTCCTGTTTTTTCGGAAAAAGTCATAGATTCTACATCTGTCTTAGCTCTATATCTGCTCCCTTCTTTTCCAGGTATTGGCAGTGTCTGATATAGTAGTCTATCGTACACGGGCAGAGCGCCTCCACAACGACATGTTCCAGTTTCTGAGCAATGCCTCAGGGGCCTACCTGAAGCACTTCACCCCGGAGCTCAGGGCCCTCTCGAGTCGCTGTGGTCTGGACGTGCCCCTCTCTTCTCTTGGGCCTGCCATCATTGTCTTTCAGGAGACCACCCACACCCAGTTGCTTGGTCATGGTAGGGGAGGGAAATATACTAAATGGCATGCACATACTGTATGTGATCACAAAAACACACCTCAGATTTTCAAACACATTTCTTTGCCTTTTTACAGGATATATTGTTATGGGTTTTAGCTCTTGTTCTGTGCTTCCTTTCTGTCCAACTAATGTTGGCTTTTCCTTTCCCTTGTAGATTCGAAGGTGGCCGGCCATGCCGACACGCTGCTCCAGAAGCGTTTTCACGACCTGGGCTTGGGGACAGAGGCCTTCAGCTCGGTGCAGTATGTTGGCACCCAGACCATCACGCCTCCCACTGATTACAACAGGCTGCTGGAGGCCGTCAGGCAGCAAGTAAAGAACACTCACACACGCTCCCCCCGCCAACCCGGGATAGTGTTTCACGCTCTGGAGGTAAGTGGTTGACCATTACCTTCTTTATTAAATAGACACCAAGTAGAATTTTAGAGAAATTTAACACAGAGATGAAGACAGTTTTGTCTTGTGGTCTCGACTCTTATCTTGTTTTGTATCAACTTTTCCTCTCCCATCAATCTTCATCTTCCTTTTTTTTACGTTTCCTTAGGCCCTAAGTGAGCGTTTCTGTGGGGAACTGTTAGATGACAAGATGACCCCTTACTCCTTCTTCCCCGACGAGTACTTCACCTGCTCCGCTGTTTGCCTCAGCTGCAAGTAAGTCATTACAAAGTTGTTTGAGCAGGTACTCAGTCTCTTTTTTCCATTCTAGAGATTGAATTGGGCATGACATTTTACCTAGACCAAAATCTGGGTAGATTTAGACTGAAACACTGAAATTCAGTTCAGTCATTCAGTTACTCTTCTATACCTGTGCAAAATTGAACTTTTCATCACTTCTCTTACATTGTTAAGTGCTTACTTATTTTGCTCCCAAATCCCATTTTTCTACTTTCAAAAAATACAAAATCAAATATTTTTGGGAATTAAATTTATCCCTAGATTATGTTGAGTGTTGTTATAGATATTCAAGAATGTCCGGGATGGCTGTATCACACTTGTAGTTTTATTTCTGGGCTGCTATGTTCTTCTATGGTGGATGCTTCATAAGAGACCCATTACTGCGTTCCACCTCACAGCAGTCTACTGTCTATTACTCTGTTTCTCAAAGAATACTATCATTAATTCAGCATTCAAGACATGGAGACAGGTCACACGGCCATTGGGGCTAAAAACATTTTCTACTCTGGCGTTGGTGACATCTAACCTTGCTCCCACCCTCTGTCATGGATGTCATGGTCAAACGTCGGCATTAGCAGGTTCAGACATCTGTACATTGATCCTTTGCATCCTTTCAGCTGATACAGTGTCCAGTTTAACAGCATTACTTTCAATCTTTAGAATTGTACTGTGGGGACATAGCAGATGTGCTTTTAACCAGTTAAAGGTGCTCTAAGCGATGTCACACATTTTTTAGGCTACAACATGTTTTGTCACATAAAAAAACATCTCCTCACTATCCGCAAGCTGCCTGTCCCCAGAACACACTGTAAAAAAACGCGGTCTCTGTAGACAGCCCAGGGTCCACACACGCCAACAATAACAAACTGTGCCAACCTGCACCATGAAGCATACACAAACAGTGTTCCAGTGTTCCAGCCAATAACCGACAAGAAGGATTTGGGGGTGGAGGTTGGGGGGTTAGTGCACAGAAGGGAGGGAGAGGGGACGGGATGAGGAGGAGGGAGGGGCGAGCTAGCCTTGTTTTGTTTGAAAATACTTCAAACGTCAACAAGAAGTAACGTCACCCAGCATCGGTTAGAGTACCTTCAATTAAACATTGTTGTGCAAAACCATACCAGACCCAAATTATTATTCAAAGCAGAGTATTTTTACAAGTCATAAATCATGTCTGGGGATCTTTAATTCTAAACGTACCTCTTTTTACTTGCATTGGGGAACATACCTCTTGTTCAGAATCTTCCCACAGCAGTTAAAGGCTTTTATTGCTATATGGAAACCTAAACAGACACACAAACAGATTTTTTTCAGTTGCCGCTGGCTGAATCACAGAAGTGGAATTTATTCTCTTAAAGCAAAAATCTGATGTTGGTCTTGTGAATGTTACCTGTCTCCCCAGTGGTACACACAAAACTTGATGTCCTTTTTTTTTATAGTTTTTGAAAGGAGAAATGGGAGTCCCCTACTCTATTTGTTTCTTTCTAAGTGGGAGACATCATAATACTGGTTCTGAAAGGATTCTGTCTTTGATTAATGGACTGTACACACTGGTCCGACTTTTACGAAAACCTGCCCGCATCACTGACATCTGCCATGTTGGTCTGAAATGTTTGGTTGTCTGTCTCATCTCCAGCATTCGCTGTAAGAATGGAATGAACCATCTGAGAGACAGGGTCCCCCACATGGCAGATGGACTGTGCCAGTATGCACACCAGTACAACAACAAGGTCCTTATCTGTAAGGTAAGCGCGACTCCTGACACCTGTCTTGCCAGCTAGTTCAGGTAACCTGGGACCCAAAAATGTGACGTTTACAGTATGTTGTTTTATCTCACAAAAAATAACACATTACAAAATTTCTTAAGTATTTGCTATATTATTCTGTGTTCATGTCTGCAGAGGTGCTATGAAGGAGGCAGAGAGGTGATTGTCTTGCCCAAGACGTCAGCTTCCAGTGACAACCCTTGGTTTGGACTGGCCAAGTATGCCTGGTCAGGGTAGGTAAACACACACACACACACACACACACACACACACACACACACACACACACACACCTACCTACCTACCTACCTACCTACCTACCTACCTACCTACCTTTTCATTGCTTGTCATCCAATCATTTCATGTTGTCTCCCCACCTTCCCATCAGCTATGTGTTGGAGTGTGCTAGCTGTGGTGTAATCTACCGCAGCAGACAGTACTGGATGGGAAACCAGGACCCTGAGAGCGGCGTGGTGCGATCTGAGGTCAAGCATGTCTGGGAGGGGGTGAGTACTTCACCCTTCTTCTATTCCTGCAGTTTATAGATTCAGTACAAAAGTACTGAGTACTGACATTATTGTTTAGAATCTGATGGATGAGATTATGCATAGCTATCTTTAGTTATATATTGAACAAGCTTCACATGCAACATACACCATTGAAACAACGTTAAAATGAATACATCTTGCATGAACTTTGGTGAGCAGCCTCACCTAAGAGACTGATATCCTGCAAGTGATACATTTGTACTATTTGTCACTGCTTTAGTAGGGATTAATTGATTGGTATTGTAGTGATACCCCGGTCCGCCTTTTCCGAGCAATCACATTTTTTTCATCTGTCACTCATCCCTCTCTTTTAACTTGTCGCCTACATAACCCTCTGCCCCCCCCTGCTTCAACTGTCTGCATTTTTTCAACCCCTTTTCTTCTTTTCAGTCGGACACATTTCTGACCAACCACCAGAACGCTGCCCAGAGGGTCCTGGATGGGATGAACTTTGTGATCCAGTCAGTGTCCGAGTACAGCACCGGGCCCACCAAAGCTGTCGCTGCCTGGCTCACTGACCAGGTGGCACCGCAGTACTGGAGACCCAACACAGAGATCACTGTGAGTATGAAGAGGTAAAGCTGTGACAAACACTGCAGAACAATTTAGATTACAAGGATCAAAGTTGTAATACACAAGGCCACATGTGAAAATATATTTCCTTTTTAAAATTATAACAGCTTAACACACAGAAATTTGACATGACTCAGTGCTTGCAGTAATGGTATCAATGTCCTTCCATCCCTGAATCTTACTCTTCCCCCGTGCCCCTCAGGCCTGTCATGGCTGTCGGAAGGTGTTCGAAGAGGCGGAGAGGAAGCACCACTGCCGATCATGTGGCGAGGGTTTCTGCCACCCCTGCTCCAGCCACAGGATGCCGGTGCCAGAGAGAGGCTGGGGCAATGGCCCTGTCAGGGTGTGTAAGGCCTGCTACCGACAGGGAGGGCCAGCTGACACTAACAGCCAGGGTAAGATACTTCCAAAGAGTTAGTGAACTTCAACAGGCAGTTTATATGCCCGTATTATGCTCATTTTCAGGTTCATCATTTTATTTAGAGGTTGTACCAGAATAGGTTTACGTGGTTTAATTTTCAAAAAACACCATATTTTTGTTGTACTGCACATTGCTGCAGCTCCTCTTTTCACCCTGTGTGTTGAGCTCTCTGTTTAAGCTACATAGTGAAGCATCTCACTTCTATCCCATCTTTGTTGGGAGTCGCACATGCGCAGTAGCTAGGTAAGATCTACTAGCTAGAAGGTACCGCTGCTAGCGGTTAGCCATCTTGCTCTCAATGGCAAAACACTGCTACAACACACACAAGTTCACCCTAATCTACAAAATAAATTGTATAGAAATACTTATTCATTCCATGCAAAGTTGGAAGTGCGCCCTCGTTTAGAAGAAGTCTCCCGGCTAATCCTTCCTTGTACTGACTGAAGTTGAAGAAACAGCTAGCTGATGTGGTATTAGCTAAAGTCATTAGTACACAACGATTTTGAACAGCTCACCCGGAGACTGAAGGCAGGATACATTCAGAAACCCTATCTCACTCAAAACAGCATGGATGTTTTTTTCCAAGTTTGTATGCATGTGGAAGCACCAGAAACACAAAATAACACCCCAAATCCCAGAAAAAAAGTGTTGTTTTTTTTTTCATAATATGGGCACTTTAAATTACATAAAGGTCATTTTAATAAAGCAAATAGTATCGATAGATCTTTGTAAATTACATGGATTAACACATAGCGGGGTCAGTGATCATGAATAAGCATTTACTTTGCTAGCATTTAGCTTATCTCCACCGATATTTCCTTTCCTATATCCTTACATTTTAAAATGTCTTAATTAACCGACAAAAAATGTAAGAAGCCATGCAATAACATCTGTGAATACAGTATTTAAGGGATGCAGAATCCAGACATTGGGAAAAGAAAGAAAAACTGATTCCTTTTATTTAATACTGATTGTATCTGTGATAGATGCTCATATAAAAATATTGTTATTGCTGCTTTTGTGTACTGCACATTTGTGTCTTTATCTCTCTCACACATATACACACCTCTGTTCTTTAGTGTGTAAGGTGGAGCCTCGTGGTCTGATAGCTCGCAGGGTGACGGAGGTGGCCCAGTCTACACTGGACATGGTTACCACAGCGGTGGACTACCCTCTCTGTGAGTGCACTGCAGCTGGTTGCACACTATGTTTGTGAAAGTTTGTTGAACATGATTTTAATGACCAATTTCACAGTACTGAAATGGGCCTGTTGTATCACTGATGCAATCACAACAACAAAACTAAAGTTGAATGGGTTTTTCTGTTAGATAAAGTGCAAGTTACTTCAGTGGAAGTAAATTGCAACAATAATGAGGGGAGAAAAGATATTGCATCAAACTCCAAATTTGTGCTAACAGTTGACTTTAAATTCTGGTGAATGTACTGAACCACTGGGCCACTTTGACTTGATGGCTCACCTTCACGGAATGTATGGCATAAATAAACACCTACTGGTCTAGAAGATATCTTTGGGTCCTGTAAAGTGATTTATCGGCCCCGCTGTAATATTATATGCACTGTGCAGTTTCAGAGTGTTTTGTTCAGATATGCATATGTATGCTCTCATAAAAATAATATACAATTCCTGTAGAAAATCTTTAATTAAATATTTACTGTTCCATCCACTCCCTCCAGGTTTTGTGAAAGGTGTGGCTCGGCCAGACTACTGGGTGCCCGACCAGGACATCACCCAGTGCAACCAGTGCTCCAAAACCTTCACTCCAGCAATGTCCAAGCACCATTGCAGGGCCTGTGGACAGGGTGTGTGCGGCCCCTGCTCCTCACACACCAAGCCTGTGCCCTCCCGAGGCTGGGACCACCCAGTCAGAGTGTGTGACAGCTGCCACGCCCGCACGGATAGTCTGTGAGCTTTTTGAACTGGGAGAACTCCCTCAGATGATCCACAAAAACACTGTGAATACTGGCACTGCTGCTCCAAGAGAACAGGGAGGATTGATTATGCAGCATTGAAAAGACAGGCTGTTCTGAAGCTTAAAATGGTCCCGACCTGGGTACCAGGCCTGGTGTTTTATCAGTGCTGACCTAGGATCAGCTTTCCATCTCATCTGCCTTCCTTCCCAACTGATTCTGCAGCGGTTGTGAGGTCAAATCCAACATAGATCACCTTCACTACAGCCTTACTGGACCAGTCAAACTGTCATAAAACAACTGGACAATTGGAAAGCTGCATATGTGATTTTCACTGACTTGATATTTAGAAAATGAAGACATACTCAATTTTTCTCAATTCGCATTATAACAGCAGAGCTTGTAGTCTTTAATGCACTCAAGTAGTCTTCCTTGTTCATTCATTTGTGTTTGCACAGCCCTGCACTATGCGACAATTTCTTAATTTGACCAATTTGTTGGCTAAAAGTGACATGGGATGCACTGGGAATAGTGGGAGATTTTAAAGTTAGATTTTTAAACCTATCTGTTTCAATGATGGAGCCATCTCAACAACTCTCACACTCTCACATCTCTCTGCAAAGAGAAATTGTGTGAGGTTATCTTAGTTATCCTCTAAACCATCTCTCTCTCGGGTATATAAATGATAGACAGAGGGGGAAAACAGACTTTCAGACTTTTGGGGAAAAAAAGTAACTGTGTGTGCCTGTATTATTCTGGACAGAAAGAGATACACGATGTACAGTAGAAACATGAGCTTCAGCAGTGTGTGCCTTCATGGGAATCTTGATTCCCATTTCTATAGCCCCTGAGGTTTGTTTTAGGGGATTACTCCACATGTGCAAGAGTAATGAGATTATTTGTGCCTAATTACAGAGCAGTGTAATCTACAGCCTCATCTAACTCTTACATTTGTATCTAGGTTATGGTGAAATAAATAGGAAGAAAAAAATCACATTATATACATTCCAACCTATGGGAATACCTGTGTACTGATGTAGATTTACCTTTCAGAGGTTATAATAAAATGTAGGCACTCTCTTGAGCCACTGATACTTCAAAAAACGTTCTTAATGTAATAAATGTACCTGCACTAGACAAGACAATTTATTTGTTTTGATATTTGAAAGGCGATCAAATCCCTTGCATTGTTGATGGTAAAATGACACTGTCAAAGGGAGTTTCTCTGTTTAAAATACTGGATAGATGAATGCAATTTATATGTCAAGAAATAATCAATTTTTAATGATGTTTTTCAGTGGAATCTGGAGGACTGGGTGTCTCTACAAATGTATTCAGTCACTTACTGCCTATCTCTCTGCCTCTCTCTCTCTCTAATCTCTACCTTATAAGCATGCTTTATTTGCATAAATGGGTATTACACATTATTGCAAAAGTAACTAGATGGCAACAGAAAGACAATGTGGCAATAAAAAAGACCATATGTCAATCAAGTAAAGATTAAGCTGGACACAGACTTGCTCTTCACATCTTAATAGATTTTGGATTTTTTTTAGCCCATATCAGGAAAGATACTTCTCTGATATGTTTATATTTAGTGTTGTCTTCTATGTGTCCTAATCAACAATTCCTCTGTTTTGCTTTTATTTAAAGTGATTAATGACAGGGAGTTATTTAGCTAATTCTATGCAGAATTTGGTGACACTGTACTGTAATACGTTTGTGTTTAATTCTATTTTCCCACTACTCATCATAAAACCCTTTATTAGCAGTGTCCATTTCCAGTAGCAGTAAATATGTTCACTTCATTGTCATAATAAAATAAGCAGATTAAAAGGTTTTATCCAAATTCTACTTGGAGGAATATAAATGTTTTCTATACTTTTTACTGGCGTGAAGTCCATATGTGCCTTCTCAGTCAGACTCCTAATCTGTGAAACCACACAAATGAGCTTATGTTCAAGATGGGTGTAGCTGGTTGCGTGCGTTTCTTTTAACAATCAATGATATTTACTTTCCTGAGAACTTTTATTCTTTAAATAGTCACTTCCATTGAGTAATTCTCAACTGATGTTAGATGTAATATCCTGGTTCCTTATAGTGAGCCTAAGTGAAGTCCTGTCTCAAACTGCATCCTTGCCTCACGTGTCTGTTGTTTACCTTGTTGTTTTTCTCTGTATGTTTAGCCACCAGCTAATTTACACAGATAATCAACAGTAGAGCTGCTATTTACATAATAGCAGGTGGCAGGTACATACAGATGTGTTTTCAATATAATGTCTTTCTCTCTGTCTCTCCTACGTCCAGTTCAAGGTTATCTGAAGTTCATGGTCCCTGATGTCCAGTGCTCTAAAGGATCGCTGACTAATATCCATGAAGCAGTGCGCATGTCCTTTACAAAACAATTATTCAAGGCTTAATTGACTTTAGCCTCACATTCACAGACTATACACAGTGTCAGACAGAGGAGGGCCAGGAGTATCTGTATATAGACTGTAGATGCTATTTTTTATGATATAGCACACATCAAAGTAAATGCATTTAAATGGAAGACAACATAAGAGGTAGTAATGAGGTATATTTAAAAAAAATTATACACTTCTGAAAATATAACTTCCTTTTATTGGTTGTTGGCTTTGAGGTAATGATCAGCTGTAAATCATCGTATTGTATTTATCAACTACCACAACACAGCGCTCATTCTTCACTGCAGAACAGCCACATTTTCAAGGTGCCATGCTGTAAAACTGATTTAGAGTGAAAAGTGAAGTTGTAGATAGAGCACATAGTGAAGTGTAGTAGAAAGATTGTTCTGGTGTTGGTGTGGACAGGCAGAGGTTTTGACTGACTGGTGCTGCTACAATAAATTATATTGCTCCATGTGTCTGCACTGTTATTACTGTGTGTGGTCTCCCCAAACGGCTGTGGAAGTATTCCATCATGAAGCGTTGGTTTGAATGAGACACATTCAGGCAGTGATGACAAAACCACCAGTTTTCTCTACAGATCTCTGTACAAAAGCCTGCCCACTGGAAGAGGTAGAAACAAGTACACGAAGTGACTGTTATGTGCTCACTATCTGTCACAATCATGGCCAAAGTTTTGTCAAGTTGATGTTATTTGGTTATGACAGCTCTTTCTATCTTGAGTAGAGATATTCTGCAGTAATTTACAGTTTTCAGAAGAAAAGAAGCTTTTTATTATTTGTCACATACGAATAATAAATAACAATTGATCTCTGCATTTGACATGTATCCAGAGGAGCCTGGGATCAAACCACCAATCTTGTGGTTGAGGGCTGACCCACTCTACCTCTGAACCAAAGCCATCAATACCATCATGACCACAGAGTGAGAAAATATTGGCAATATGCATAGCCTTTCTCGAATGGTCAGATATTGTAATATTTCTATGCTTAATGATGTACTGGAGTTGTGAGTTTGGAGAGCTTGTCAATTTTGATATATATATACATATATATACATACATATATATATATATATATACATACATATATATATATATATATATATATATACATACATATATATATATATATATATATATATATACATATATATATATATATATATATATATATACATATATATATATATATATATATATACATATATATATATATATATATATATATATATATATATATATATATATATATAAATAACTAGCAAAAGTCTAAAGTAAAATGCAGACAAGATAGGATTCCCAAAATGAAGGGTAGGCTACAATTAAAAAAAACAAATAGGTCTTAAAATGTAAAAATAGGGAGTTCTTAGATTAGAGGAAGTGTTTGCCACAGTTTAGGGCCATCGAAGCAGAAAGCAGCCTCACCACATTAAAGGTCCAGTGTGTAACGGGTTTAGTTGTTTATTATCAAAATCTGTGTTGCCTGTTCACAAACGTGTCCTTTTTCATGAATATTTACCACCACCATCAATTCCAAGTATTCCTTTTGGCTTGAAATTTTACATTTGCATTTGCATGAACTGGGGTAGACGCTCCATATCCATGCGCCACCTTGAAATACATTAGCCTCATGCACGTATTCAAAATCCAAATTTCAGGAACAGGTGTCTTCTTCGCCAAGAAAAAGAAAAAGAATATTGAAAAGAGCAAAAAAAAAAAAGCTTTTTGAAGCATGAAGGCTACCGTAGCTGTAATACGTACTTTGAACTGCGTAGTGCGAGAGAGTTGATTGCAATATACGATCTCAACGCTAGATGGGAGAAATTCCTACTCATTGGACCTTTAATGAACATTTTGAGATCTAACTTTGAGGAATATGGATGGCATAAAACCCAGTTTCCGGGTCCTGGTAATAGTAGTACTATTAATAGCATCTGTACGTTTTTTTATTATTATTGCATTTTAGACATGGTTATTGAAACAAAACAACAATAGAAATCACTTTTAATATTGGTAGTAGTCTAATATATTGAGCTTACTGAGTCGTACTGGAGAAAGTGTCCATCAGTGTGAAACAGTGTTTGTCACACAATGTTATGCCCTGAGTCATCTTGTATATTAGAGCCATTTAACTTTTTGTAAAGGTTACTGATACCACTTCAAGCCTTAAGACATGTGCAGTCAAACAAAAGCCTCAAAAGTTTCTAAGAGTATTGGCTTGATGAACCTGGTGGGATCTACAACCCCAAATCAGAAAAAGTTTGGAAAGTATGAAAAACACAAATAAAAAAAGAAAGTAGTGATTTCTAAATGTACTTTGACTTGTATTTCATTGCAGACAATGTGAACACAAAACATTTCATGTTTTGTAGGGTCAACTTAATTTCATTTGTAAATATACATCCTTTCCTGTCATTCAGACCTGCAACACATTCCAAAAAAGGTTGGGACAGGAGCAATTTAGGGCTAGTAATCAGGTAAATTGGTTAAATAATGATGTGATTTGAAACAGGTAATGTCAACAGGTGATTGTAATTATGATTTGGTACAAAAGCAGCATCCAAGAAAGGTCTAGTCCTTTAGGAGCAAAGATGGGCCGAGGATCGGCAGTTTGCCAACAAATATGTGAGAAAATTATTTAAATGTTTGAAAACAATGTTCCTCAAAGAAAGATAGGAAGACGTTTGCTTATTTCACCTTCAACAATGCATAACATAATTAAAAGATTCAAGGAATGAGGAGGAATTTCAGTGCGTAAAGGACAAGGGCGCAACCCTAAGCTGAACAACCGTGATCTCCGAGCCCTCAGGCATCAAGAATCGTCATTCATCTATCGTCACATGGGCTCAGGACTACTTTGGCAAACCTTTGTCAAGTACCACAATACGTAGTTACATCCACAGTTAAAACTGTACTGTGCCAAAAGGAAGCCCTATGTTAACAGTGTCCAGAAGCGCCGTCAACTTCTCTGGGCTCGGAGGCATCTGGGATGGACCATCACACAGTGGAAACGTGTACTGTGGTCAGATGAATCAGTATTTCAGGTATTTTTTGGGAGAAATGGACGCCGTGTGCTCCGGACCAAAGAAGAAAAGGATCATCCAGACTGTTACCAGCAACAAGTCCAAAGGCCAGGGTCTGTCATGGTATGTGGTTGTGTCAGTGCCCTTGGCAAAGGTAACTTGCACTTCTGTGATGGCACCATTAATGTTGAAAAGTACATAGAGATTTTGGAGCACAATATGCTGCCTTCAAGAAGACATCTTTTCCAGGGACGTCCATGCATATTTCAACAAGATAATGCAAAACCACATTCTGCACACATTACAAAGTCCTGGCTGCGGAAGAAGAGGACACGGGTACTTGACTGGCCTGCCTGCAGTCCCGACCTGTCTCCAATAGAGAATGTGTGGTGCATTTTGAAGCGCAAAATGCGACAACGAAGACCCCGTACTGTTGCCCACCTTAAGACTTGTTTGCATCAAGAATGGGACAAAATTACACCTGAAACACTTCATCACTTTGTGTCTTCAGTCCCTAAACGTTTTAAGTGTTGTGAAAAGGAATGGCAACATTACAAAGTGGTAAATGCTTTACTGTTCCAACCAAAATAGGAATTTAGTTTTTTTGAAACAATAGAAATCACGAGGAACACATTGAATTATGTGCTGTTGTATTGTCTCCAATGAAATACAAGTCAAAGTACATTTAGAAATCACTACTTTCTTTTTTTATTTGTATTTTCCATACTGTCCCAACTTTTTCTGATTTGGGGTTGTAGTAGTACTAGCATAAAATAGGTTGTTGCAACACCGTGTTTCTACACAGGGGGGCACTAGATGAGCAGAAATATTGTATTGTAGCTGCACCATAGTAAATGATACATGAGACCACCTACTGGTAACTGTCCTGGTTGAGTCCCAGCAGGGGATTTTTACTATAAAGCCGTCCTATTTGGAAGTCAGAAATTTGCATCCTCTCTGCCACTAAGTTATTCATGTTTCAAGAAGCTCAAACCTCTTTTCATAAGCAGAGCTCATATGATAAAAAAAATGGTGCAGAGAAATGTATTAAACTACAGTTGTAATCCACAGTGGCTTACACATGAGTCACATGTAAAGCCAGCAGAGGTGATTGGATCTGTATATTATTACATACAAGTATTGTTTACAGTGATGATGTCACAAGTCATAATGCATCATCACTATCTATAACACTTAGAGGAGCTGTATATGATTGCATAAGCATAAACTGTTGTATTAATACAGTTTAATCAGATTGCTAACTGTAGCATGATAATAGAGATGTAGTTTAAAATAAAGACAAATATATTATTGACAATCTGGCATCTGTGTGATTAAGTGGTTAATCTTGTGACTAAGCACTCAAATGACTTAATTTTCAAGATTTGTCATCTCCATCTCCTTTAGGCTTATTAGGTACAACACAGCATACAGGAAACACCCCCTCTGTTTCTGCGGCATAGTAAATACATGATTTACATCACTGCTTGGATGATCTGAGCAAAGCAAACAATGGGTGAGTGAGAGCAAGCTGACTCTGGTCCTCTCTGGCACCCGACGCTGATGAGTGACAGCTACTGGCAGGGGGCTGACACTATGTATATGTGTGTGTGTGTGTGTGTGTGTGTGTGTGTGTGTGTGTGTGTGTGCTTGTGCGTGTGCGTGTGCGTGGACTGCAGTTCTGTGCAAAGATAAGCCTAACCCTTGCCTACGTTCTTTCCCAATCCCTAATCATCAGTAATCTTAAACATAGACAGTTATAGCTATAAATCTATATAACAATCGCATGTGTTATACCTGAAAATCTTAATATCACACAATCAGTTCAACATTTACACACACACACACACACACACACACACACACACACACACACACACACACACACACACACACACTGCATGTCATGGCCTGTTTGCTCAGTACACAAGCATTAAAGTGCATCATTGCTTCACATCTTTCCAGCGTTATCCTTAAGATTTATGTCACTATCATTGTTCATCATTGTTGTTGGAACCAGCTGTATACTAAACAATAGGCAAGCTGCTGCACTTATCAATAGCAAACACATGCAATTCATCAATGTAATTACTTCCTCCTATCTTCAAGACCTGCAAGGTCACATTGCCAACCCTACATTCATTCGTGTGTGTGTGTGTGTGTGTGTGTGTGTGTGTGTGTGTGTGTGTGTGTGTGTGTGTGTGTGTGTGTGTGTGTGTGTGTGTGAGAGAGAGAGAGAGAGAGAGACACACAGAGAAATAGTGCTGGAGTACCATAATTCTTGAAAGAATTTGTCACTTAAAATGCTGGAAATATCAGCAGATCTCACGGTAACATGCAGTTTTTACCTTTGTGTGATGAAGTAGTGATAAGAAGGATTAATCAGTGTGTGTGTGTCTGTGTGTGTGTGTGTGTGTGTGTGTGTGTGTGTGTGTGTGTGTGTGTGTGTGTGTGTGCGTGATTGCGTGCGTGTGTGCATTATCCAGTGCTGATCTGACAATCTAGGCTTGGCCCATTACACAAACACCATTACTGAGTCTAGGCTTATAGTGCTATCAAACGTTGCCATCACACAGACAGATGAACACACACACATACACGCTCTTGAACCATATGGACACACACATACTGTATCACATTCAGCAGGCACATCCTTCCTTTCCATCTCTATTTAATTACCTACATATATACACAGTAATAGTTAAAAGTGGCAACAACCTTCATTTTGCAGACATACACTAAAAGCAGTTGAGATAGAGAGAGAGAGAGAGAGAGAGAGAGAGAGAGAGAGAGAGAGAGAGAGAGAGAGAGAGAGAGAGAGAGGAGGAAGAGCACTAATTGGAAGTGAAACAACATAGCTCACAGTGATGTTTTCCATTCCTACACTCAAAGATCTCTGCCTCTCTTCAAGTATTAGTTGCAATAAGTCACCTCACACAAAAATCAAACACCCTCGAGTATGATTAGCTTGAAGTAATCTGTTCTGAGTGATAATAACACACACACTTCAAATGTAAGCACCTGGCTGCTGTATACATATGCAGAAATTAGGCCCTTAAAACACAAATAAAGAACAGGGGACGTCCTCCAACACACATACACACATTTTTCCTACCCGCCTTGAGAATCCATTAGGATTATATTGATATTGCATTTTCAGCTACTATCATTTCTTTTGGCACTAATTTTTACATATAGTAAGCAATAGTTGCTGACTACGGCACTTTCAAGCTGTCACAAATTAGTATTTCACTGTGTAGCCATGGCAACCAAGCATCTCTATCTCCTATGCAGGCTGCTGCAACAAATTTAACTTTACAGTACGATGCACAGTACGCAGGTAGGTGGATGCATTATGGTCGTACAGTTGATCAGCAAGGCGTTGTGGTTTCATTTAATGCTTGCTTAAATGCTTTAACGCTGTCTGCTGCGGTAGATTACACCACAGCTAGCACACTCCAACACATAGCTGATGGAAAGGTGGGGAGACAACATGAAATGATTGGATGACAGGCAATGAAAAGGTGTATGTGTGTGTGTGTGTGTGTGTGTGTGTGTGTGTGTGTGTGTGTGTGTGTGTGTGTGTGTGTGTGTGTGTGTGTGTGTGTGTGTGTGTGTGTGTGTGTGTGTGTGTGTGTGTGTGTGTGTGTGTGTGGGGTGTTTGAGAAATGATAGTTGAGGAGCTGCACCTGTAAAGTCAATTTTCCGACATGTCATAAGTTGCACAAAACATTGACGATGAACATGTTACTAATTGAATTTACTGTAAAGATGAATCTGTTATCAATTATTTTTATGACAATACCACCTAACTAAAACCTATGAAACATTTATGTTTGAAGGGCTGTGACAATTGGCTTTAATAATGGGGATTTAGACAATGTGGCTGTTGATGAACGCGGATGAGAATTATACAGATTGTTAGAAAAGCAGTGTAATCCATTTTGATCACAGATGCTAATGTAATACATCACTGGATCAACTGAAGATATTTGTACATGGTACTTCTATGTGAAAGCAAGAAAAAAATACATATGCTGTTGTGATGAACTATTGATTTGAGAATTACGATTTGCATTCCCTGATTGTGCCAGAGCACCTGAAAAACTGAAAATCAACAAAGACAGCCCTGATCAAAGAACCTACATAACATGCAATCATCTAATTTGGCCTCATTAACACTGACCTTGATTTAACTTTCATATAAGCGACATGATGCATGATGAATGAATTACAGAAAACAAGTTTCTGTCCACTGGAGTTTTTCAACAGTTAAAGGGGAACTATGCAGTTTTTTTTAGCTTAAGTTACCTTAACTGAACAGCTTCGGAGTCATTGGAATGGTTATATGACTTTTCTGGAATTGAATGGTGGTCGTCTCGCTCCCCCCTAGCACCTGTGAGCGTAAAAACCATCCATGCAACTTTCAGCTGGCGAGTCACCGGCCTCAGTGTCAGGAAGTATCGCGTGATATCAGGTCTCACGATGTAACAAATTGCTTCATGGCACTGCACACATACGCCCATTCAGGAACCAGCTAACAAGGTAGCGATGGAGTTTTTCACACTATCGTCATGGCTGAGCCGGCAAAAAAGAAGCAGAAAGCCAGGAAAGCATTGTCAGAGGAACAGAGAAATAAATAGACTGACCGAGCGAGGAGTCAGACACAAGTAAACATAGGAGCTGCCAAATATCTATTCTGAAGCTGTAGGGGGAGCTCTATAGAGAAACCTGCAAGCAAAAATGGCCAAAACTGCATAGCGCCCCTTTAACAAGCTCTGCTGATCTTCCCTCTTTGACTCCTCGGCAACAGACACTTGCTGACTCTGTCCTCAGATCAGAGGACAATGACGGGGTGAGAGTTACTACCACCGCTCAAGAGCTCAGTGTGTGTGTGTGTGTGTGTGTGTGTGTGTGTGTGTGTGTGTGTGTGTGTGTGTGTGTGTGTGTGTGTGTGTGTGTGTGTGTGTGCGTGTGTGTGCATCCACCCCGTTTCTCACGGCCCTTAAGAAGAAAAGAGGCCTTGTCTGCCTCCATTAGTGACCTGAGCTGCAGCAGCAGCAGCACCGATCAGCAAAAGACTGGAGGCAGGGGGAAACAGTTTGCCCAAAGTAAAACCAAATATGTGCCATTTTCTAACGCTCACTGATTAATATGTTATGATATCATGTGCTGATTAGTGATTTTCAGAGGAGATATTAGGCAAGTCTTTTACTCTTGAACAGAGCCAGGCTAGCTGTTTCCTTTATGCTAAGCTAACCGTCTCCTGGCTGTAGCATATTTGACAGACAGATGAGAGTGGTATCGATCTTTACATCTAACTCTCAGCAAAAAAGCGAGACAATCTCCCAAAATGTTAAACTATAGAGTGAGGGAGGGGTTGCTGGCTCCAGAAGTGTTTTTACCATTCTGTATTATCATTTACGAATGGAGTTCTTAATCTTTTGTACTGATGTTTTCATGTCCATCCAAGCAGTAGAAGTGCGAAAAAAGTGGGAAAAAAGAATGGGACGTTTACTTCTAAAACCAGGGGCGCCCAAAATAGTTTCTCCCACTTTGCAACTCTATTGCTTTAAACCAATTAGCTTTTATTAAACAAAGATGAAAAGTAGGAGGAGTCAGATCAATAACAAGAGACAGCAGCTGAGATCCCAGGAGGCAGAAATGAAAAGCAAATGAAGGTGAGCGTAAAGGATAGAGAGCTCAATTGAAAGAATGAAAAGGCCAAAAGGAAGAATAGGAAAGAAAAAAATGAAAAGCTAAAAAGCCACCGCCTACAAAACATAAACAGGAGTAATATTATATTATTTTATTTATCTTTTGTACAATGTAATTACAATACAAATATGTAGGTTTAAATACAAAAATTCTGTAAATAAAGATTAAAAATAAATTCCACTGGTTTGCTTTGTTACCATCACTAAACTATGGTTTTACAATCAAGTTTATGAGGTCATTTAGTTTGCTTTAACGCGGAACACAATTAACCTACATTTATAATTTGGAGGGCGTGCAAAGAAGAGTTGAGAGCAAAAATATATTTTAAATCAAATAAAAGCATTGATTTCATGAGTGAACCAGTCTGGTCTTGTAGAGAGAGGAGGGTAGAGAGAGCAACTTTGACTTGTTTTTAGTGGGAAAGAAATATTGATTCATCCAAAAATAGCAAAGGACAAAAACCCTGGGCGGAGCCGAGATGCTATAAAATAGGCCGGTGGCACATCAATTGAAGTTCTCTGAGAAGGCAGCATTTTAGACAGGATCGCTGCCACAGGAAGATACCTAATAAGTTAATTAAACTAAGGGCAGGAAACCTAATCAGTGGCAGTCCATATCCATACAATTCAATTCCCAAGGAACATAACAGGAGCATCTCCGGTCAGATTACAGTTTTTATATAACATACAGAAACCACCTGGAGTGTACCTGTAAGCTTTGTAATGTTGCATTGTCTTTTGTGATTTTAACTGCAAGTAAAAAACACAGAAAGCTTTGTTGACATTGAACTATTTAGGGAGTTGCGCATACTTCAGACTGAGAATGCAATTATATAATAAGCAACCTCTTTATAAAATGGGATCAAAAGTGTTGTTTCTGATGCTTTAGAAGCTGAGGAACATGATGCTGAAGTGGCTCCGCCTTGAGAAAAAAAGATGAAAAAACAGCAGACAGTGCTTAGGTTGTGGGCTACGTGATGAATGTGTCTTTGTTCTCAATATTTTCACACACTCCATTTCTCACTCTTTTTTTTATATCCTCATATTTTCCTTTCTTCAGACTTCCTCCATCTCATTCTTTAAAGGTATGACTCCATTCTCTCCTTCAGTCTCTCACATACAGATTATCCGTCCTTCTTTCGCAATCTACTTTGTATTCTTCTGCTATATTTTCTCTTCCTGTTAATATCTCAATCAAATGTCCTTAATAATTCTGCATACAAAATATATCCTTTCAGTCCTTTCATTTGCTATGCCTCGGTTTATGTCTGCTCATCTTCGTCTTCTCTTTACCCCTAATCATCAATTCCATAATCTGTAATGAGTGCAGTGCTACTGCATACAGTAGTACAATAGAGGTGAATACACAATCATACTGAACATGATGAGACTATACCCTGTGTTTGAACACATTAAAGGATTACCAATGTTGGAATGTAGTGCATCATTTTTTTCCAACTAGTTGCACAGTGCTGTATAGTGTTTCCACTGAGTTGTTAAAGTTTCTTGGGTTTGTCTGGAGAAGATGAAGTCCTTGTGCTGTATTGTCCAGAGTGTTTGTGTGCAGCTGGATATCCTGAAGTGATTTATCATGTCCCAGTAACCTTTGAAGATAGGCTTAAGCAATAGAAATGGGCTACAGAGCCAACGTGAAGCCATATTGACTCAACTGGCCTCACCAGCAGTGGAGCGTATATACGTGAGGGCTAACAGGTGAAAGAAACATGCCACTATATACATTGTCTCACATGTCACACTACACCCTGCTGTACTGTCAGCCCTGACTATTTGGTTCCTGTTACATGACTCAGTTTCCCACAATGCTTTTTCCTTTACTGATGCCCAATCACACATCTGCTACCTGTAGTTTCCCTCCTCTTTACAGTTCAAAGAAAATAAATATAAGGGATGGAAAAACAACACGCTCCTGAAACACTGCTTTAAAATTTAAAAGTATACATAACTTGTTAAAATAAAAATACAATAAATAAAATAATTTGGCCATAAATCTCTACTATTAGTCAGTAAGTCCTTTTAGGTTGGTTGAGTCAGGTCTTACATCATCGCCTTCATAGTCCTTTCAGGTATCCAAACTTTTGCTGTGCTTGGCTAAGATCATCAGTCAACAAATATCTTCTCTGCACATCTTGTGATGTAGCCATATCTGTTAAATTCTCCACCAAAATCTCCCGAACAAAACCGCTCATGGGTTTGGAATGCATCTGAGTGGAGTCCCCTTTTAAAGATAGAAACCACTTAGCTGCTGCCCCCCCTCACACACACACACACACACACACACACACACACACACACACACACACACACACACACACACACACACACACACACACACACACACACACACACACACATATATATATATCCTCAGGGGGGCACATGTAGTGCATCCAGGGACTTGCAGCAAGTAAAGTAAAGCCAGAGTAGAGAAGTGAAAGCAGGGAAGAGAGGTCAGTAGCGGGTGGAGTGGAAGGATGCAGTCCATCAAGTGTAGTGAGCTAGAGAACTGATCCTCCAATGGCAGACCAGCTATCTGCCGACTTCCTCTAAAGCTCTCATGGGAGTGTAAAGAAAGCAATTAAGATCATTATAACATTGACTCCTATGAGAGCTTTTAGGGATTTGCTAGGCTGCCACAGGTCAGATGCTAGGCTAACTTTAAGGACCTGCAACCCGTTCTAAGCCGGCCATTCTCAAGCTTTAACACCAGAGCTAGAGCTACAGTTTTGAGAGGCCAACTCAGACTTAAAGCTCTATCTCAAAAGTCTTTTGAAGATTGTTTGAAAATGGGTTGGCTGCTGCAGCTGGTGCCTTATTCCCAGGCTGCTGAGCTGCTGGTTTGGCCTCCAATGCCGCCCACTTGGCCTCAAAACGATCATCATCTTGGGAATCGCTGGGTGCCGGAGCTGTTAACTGGCTGCCCTCTGGCGGCCAGCTGCTACTACTGCTTCCACCATTCCTGCCACTGTTGGAGTTCCCATTCTGTAGGGCCATTGCGCTGCTGTGCGGGGGGAGGCCATTAATGGCTGTTGATAATGGTGGAGTGGGAGAGAATGCCGGTGAGGAAAACCCTCCAGGGTGTCCTACTGCACTATGTACTCCTGGGTAAGAATGGTGTTGCCCGGCTGCTCCAAGTGCCCCGACTTTGGGTCCTCCTAGGGCCGAGCCCATGGCTCCACCTGCCCCAGATGAGCCTGTAGCGGTGCAGAAGACATTAGCCACCATTTGTGATGGTGTGATGCCTACCACAGGCACACTGGCATTGGGATATGTCATACTGCTGGCCAGGCCTGGCATGTAGGTCTGCATGGGCACAAATGCCGGCTGGACAGGCTGGCTGGCGAACATTCCCACAGGAGCTGGGGTGGTATCAAAAGCCAAGGGGAAGGGTTGCATGGAGCTTGGAAGGGAGCCTGGGGGCAAAGGAAGGGAGGGCTGGATCATGGGGGCTCCAGACATGCTCGGACCGGACATTGTGGGAATGGACATGGAAGGTAGCGACATAGGAGGGCCTGACACTGGAGGGCCTGGTATTAGAGGAATTGATGATATTACAATGGGTGGGAGGGGCATCGGCACCTGACCTGAGTGAGCAGAGGGGCCTGAGTGGAGAGGTTTGGACATGGTGCCAAGGGACATAGGGACAGTGGATACTGGGGCAGCTGATATGACTGCCTGATTGGACATCTGCTGACACGACATGGAGGGTGGTCCAGGGATGGTGGGGCCCGGAGGAGGGGTTTGTTGAGCCTTGACAGCCTTTGAGACCTCCTCCAACCATCTCTCAGCCTCGGAGGGTGTGCGTCTGTGTCCACTCTGCATCTGCATCTGCATCGCCACAGAAACCGGAGGAGGAGAGTGGAGTGGAGGCTCAGGCTGCGCCCAGGAACAAGTGCCTAGATGGATAAAGTTAAAGATTTAGAATAAGTGTAATACTTTTCCCACCCCTGAGTTCAAGTCAGAGAGTGCACTATTTCAAAGAATTGATCTGATGAAGTCTTTCTTACCCTGCATTGGTGTAGGTGGCGGAGGCAGGGCATGGGGCACAGTGCAGGTTGGAGGGCCATTTGCAGACAAAGCGGGGTTGGAGAAAAGCTCTTCTGATGGATTGGTGAAGGAGGTGTTGATCTGGCTACACAGGGCGTTGATACTACTGTCTCCCTCATCTGGCAACCCCATATCCATCTCTGGTACTAGCAAGAAAGGGACACACAGAGGGGAGGTGATGTGGAAAAAGAGAGAAAGGAGATGGAACAATGGGGATAAAGAAGAAGTAAAAAGAAGAGGTGGAATAGGAGATGAAGAGAATTGAGTAGAGGAACAAACAACCAAAAAGAGGAGAAAAAAATATTTATTCATTTGTGTAACAGCCCCAGTTTGCATCAAAAGCATAGAAACTGGAGCAGATGAAGACCTAAAAAGCATCAAAAACACACAATTCTTAAGACAAACATGGCATTGTGCACATTGCTGATTGATTTACTGCTGAATATGGTCTGTCATGTGACTACCTGTTCATAACAATCATGTGACTCTTTACCTACTGACCATGTGACTACTGGCCAATAGACTACTGGCCAAAGTACTTTACTTTACTTGTCTTTTCATTTCATGCTATTTTCTGCTTCTATTCCACTACATTTCAGAGAGAAATATTGTACTTTTGAATCAACTACATTAATCCGACAGCTTTAGTTACTAGTTACTTTACAAATCGAGATTTCTGCACACAAAACACATGTAGTTTATAAAATACGTTTTGTTAAAAAATAAACTACCCAACAATATATAGGCCTACAATTACAGGTGAAATGATTAGACGATTAAACACAGAACGGTTTTGACCATTTCCAGTTTCTAAGATGTGAGCATTTTTCTGCATTGAGTACTTTTTACATTTTCCTGATGATACTTGCATACTTTTACTTAAGTAACATTTTTAATGCAGGACTTTTCCTTGTAACAGAGTATTTTTTCAGTGTGGTATTAGTACTTTTACTTAAGTAAAGGATCTGAATACTTCTTCCCCCCTGGATACAGTTCAAATGCAAACATTTTATACAACACCTAAACGCATTGCCTTGTTTTAATGATTTAGCCAAGAAATATGATAAAAGCTTTTTTAACTTTACTCTCCAGAGGGCCTCAGTGTCCTTAAACCCTTTCCTTAAAAAAAAATATCTGATTCCCTGTTCCTGTTCCATGGTCCCTCCCCTCACAACGAAGGCCTCAGAGAGAGAATTTTGTTTATTCCTCTATTTCTTCTCTCCTCCACTCCCTCATCCTTCCTGTTTTTGCTGACACCATCCATGCTCTACATGCACAGTTGTCCAAAACACTTGACAAAGAGGAGTTTGATGATGGCATTGTTGACAGTGGTGAAGTTTTACAACATGCACACGCAGAGGAATGAATGTATAGATGAGTGGGATTAAAGTGAAACAAATTAACATGTTTACCACAGATGAGCCCATTGTGGGACAAACCCCAAACCTTCACAAGCCCAATTTTCTCATACATGTACTGTACTGTATATCTCTCTCATCTCTGTGCATTTTGTGGCTACAGGTCTTGATTTATATTGGAGGGTGCAGAGGGCACTGGAGGCAAGTGCAAGGTCTCCTTTTAAAGATTTCACTGTGTGTGTGTGTGTGTGTGTGTGTGTGTGTGTGTCAGTGCAGTGGCAGGTTAAGGGCTGGCAGAGGGCTTGCCGAAGGCTAACCAGGACAGCTGTTTGACCTCACAAATCAATACACACATTGTTCAGAAAGTCACAAGGGAGTAGGGAGGCAGTGTGCATTTGTGTGTGTGTGTGTGTGTGTGTGTGTGTGTGTGTGTGTGTGTGTGTGTGTGTGTGTGTGTGTGTGTGTGTGTGTGTGTGTGTGTGTGTGTGTGTGTGTGTGTGTGATAGAGAGAGGTAGACAGATACACTAAACACCATGGGAGAATAAGAGACAGAAATGAAAGGGGCAAATATGAGTGAAAGTGGGAGTTGAATGTTGTGGTTTAGTATTCCAGTCAGAAGAGTCCTCCAGTCAACTTTCTCATCTCTCCTAATGACTATAATCAGCCTCGCCTTTGAGCGTTCTGATCCTGTGGCACCACACTGTGTTCCCCCTGTGAGGGGTAAGTCAGTTATTATAAATTGTCCTTAGTAAAAAGAGCTTTCAGAGTCACACAGGCCCAGCCATCAGCACTGGCGTTAATAGCAATAATAACAGCACTTCACATTACTGCTTTTTATCGTGGCCTGCATTCAATGGAAGACAATCATGTGGAACACAGAGCCAAATGTGTACTTTCTGTTTGTGTGTAGAGGCAGCACTAATGTTCCTTGATGTCTTTGAAATACAAATAACAATTTGGGGATTTGAGTTTGCAAAAACACTTGTCATGTGTTTGTTTTTTGCATTTGCAAGGTAAAGATCTCATCTGATTTCACAATGGGTATTGGAGAGGCATTTGGTACTAAGTGTAGATTAAATATGGATCAATTACCTCTAGAAACAAGACCAATGTTAATGAATGTTAGTTTATGTCATGGCTTAATATTAGCCTTTTTCATCTGCCAGTTACTTTCATCAAATAACAAAAAGTGCACAAATAATTTGGTATACATTAATTACAGTCATTTGCACATAGCCACCAAATCACACAGTAGAGGTTCAATTAGTAATTGCTAATATTATGGCAAACATTAGAAAATGTGGCATCCTGTTTATCAAACTTTCAAGACACTCTACCACTGGCACTAGGCAAGCACCAACTCTGTTGCTGTTGAGGGGCTTATGCTATGCAATTTCTTTTTTATTGCCCCACCCCATAATTCATATACACTGTATTATTCATACAGTATATAATCATAATATTGAATCTGATCTGGCTTGGGTTTTAAGTTAAGTTAAAAAAAGAATCCCCTACATCCTTAAGATAAATTGAAAAAGAAAACAATGCATAAGCCCTAATAACCCCAGCTCTTTTACATATTGCAATTTGAAATCCAGTTCAACCGAAATAAAAGACAAGCAAAGGGGTCATCCAATCACCTGCCAGGTATTTTTTGAAAGTGCCTGCACTTTTCTAAACAGTTTCCAATGATGGCTTGTCAGATGGTTCTGTGTTAACACACCATCTGGCGCATCAAGTTAGGCCTTCTGACCCTGGTAAACAGAAGTTACCAGGGTCAGATGGTCAGATGGTCAGCAAGTCCCGTCACCAGCATTTGTGAGTGTCGCTTCAAGAATTTCTCAACTCACCAGGGTTCTTGTCCTGGAAGTCGGTCTTGCGTTGCAGTGTGGATGGCAGGTCGTTGAGGCGAAGTGACAGCTGCCTCTTGAAGGGAGAGTTCTTCTGGCTGAGGGCCGGGAATCCCCGGAACGAGCCTTGGCGCACCAGCTGCTCGATGGGCGCGTGGCGGCGAGGGATTGCGTGAGGCCCGCCAGGCTCTGGCCGCTCCATGGGGGAGGCTGCACCCTCGGGTGGGGAGGCGGTGCCAGGTGGGAGGGCTGGGATGGCAGAAGGTTGGTCTGGAGAAGGAAATAGGTGCATGATGCAACCTTTATTTACCTTATGCCTTATTTATTTATTTATTTATACTTAAGAAATCATTGAGGGGCGGCCCTCATTTACAATGACATTGAGACAAATAACAAAGACAAAAACAAAACAACAACATAAAAAAGAAGTGACACCATCATAAAAAATAGAAAGACACTAAAACTTTTTGACTTGGAAAAATGATTTGGTAAATAAATCAGGATAATAAGGATGCAAAAGATGATGATGGCAGAAAAGAAGTACAATCATGTAAAGCAATTACAAGTAGAAGTTTGCAGGTTAAAAAAACAGATTAATTGTCCAAAAGTGAGAAAGTGCTGATCATTTCTGTTCAAACCTTATTACTGCCTTACATAATCTATTGATGATCTTTTGTTAAATGCCTTCTTGCCATGTGCTTCAATTTCAACATTTTAAGGGTCAACTCACATTTCCCCACTGTATAAGCAGTACTTGAAAGACACATCTGAGTGCAGTATGTGTGCACACTTTGAAATGCCCTCCTACCTTTCTTCTTGTCCTGCAGCTTGTCATCTCTATCGCTGCTGCTGCTCTGCTGGCAGGAAGGGTTAGTGCGGAAGGAGCCCTCGCGCACAAATGAGGTGCGACTGGCGTCAAAGGAAGCCGTCACGCCGCACTCCTTCTCCCTGCGCTGCTTCCTCTCCAGACAGGCGGCAAAGGCACAGCCAACTGCATGGCTTAGTCTCTCCCCCTGGTGGAGCAAAAAACACACAGTGTCAAGGTCACATCTACTCTTGATCTGGATTGATCAATTACAACTAAAACAGAAATTGGGTTTACACACTTCAAACAGTCTTCATTGTTAGCTGTCTTGATTGTGTTTTCTTTCTACAGAGCTTTTTTTGTGTTTATAGGCATCAAGCATGATTGTTGTTCGTGTCAACCTTCAAATTAAGTTCATACATTCACATAAAATACAGCTGTTGCAGCGAAGATTGAATCAGGGTGCAATCATCCACCTCAAATCGCTTCTGTTGTCAAACGTCAACATGAGTCCATGCTCCGTGACTCTGAATGTAATTCCAACCTGCCTTTTGCAATGTATTTCTACTTTCCCACCACCTCTCTAACATCCTCTGCTTTTCTCTCTATAGACATCCACGGCTGCTATAGGAGTGACAGTCCAGTTTAAGATGAGCACATAGAGATATGGAGAGTGTGATGGAAACAGACACAGACAGAGATGGACAGATAACTCCACAGGCTTCAGTCTAATCCCCTCTCCTAATCCTGCAGGTCTGTGCTGCACTCTCCTGCGTCCACATAAATCATCCAAATTACAGTTACAAATTACCAATGGGTTGAAATCACAACGCACCATGATGGCATTGCTTCTATTGCAGCTGGCTTTAAATTACAACCTCCTCATCCCAAGATCAGTGAAAAGGAAACACCAGAGGTTAGAAATAATGCCAACAGCTGACCCCAGCTGTGCTTGGTTGATTGGTGCTACAGAATGGGTTGATGTGTCTACAGTAAATGATACGTGCAGGGCAGATTGTGCAGTATATGTAAATATTATGTTATGAATGTTATGTTGATGCAACTAAGTTACGATTACATAAGTGCCCGCGCTGCCACGCTGGTACATTTTCATGGGAGCTGTAGTTTTATTTTATGCTTACCAATTATTTGCAGTTTAACTTTGCAAAATTCATAAAGGTTTCAAATTCAAATAGTAATTGCTGTAGTGGATGCCAATTTATCACACATTTTATTTTTTCAGACAGCCCGATAAAGAAAAAGCTGAATGAGTGATTGCAAGAGCTAGTGCAGCTTCTGTAACTAGTATAGAGAAAACCCCTGAAGGGTGGATGGAACGTTAATTGTCCCCTCACCGAGTCTTTGAGAGCCATGAAGCAATGGCACATCCATCGTCTGGTAGTACCGTCTCGGCAGATGTAGGAGAAGGCCTTGTCATAGTTACGATCGGGGGCGCAGAATGAAACCTTCTCTATGGTCTGGTCTACAATAAGGTCCTGAGAGAGAAACAGAACAAGAGACCGAGAGGTCAGAGACAATCAGATTTGACAGCTCACACAATACAGTCAAGTCAATTGAATTGTTTCAGCAGGTAGATTGCATCAAATCATAACTGACATGGTTTTATCTTTCTAACAGCAGCTTAACTGATGGCAGGCAGGAAATATAGCTTCAGTAGCCTACTGAGCACAGCAGCTTGTGGACTGATCCAGTACTTGACCTACTGCTTTCAGCTAACCCCATGAAACCCCTCTCACTCCGACCTATTTACACAACCACCAATGACAGCAAAGAAAGTGACTACAGACTAATGACACTGAACCCTCTTTTCATCTTTGGGATGTTTCCACCACTTGCCCTTCCTTGAATAAAAGAGTTATTCAGCCTGTCTCAGTGTCTATAGTCACGACAGAGGAAACGAAAAGAGGGCCCTTCTCTTTCTCTGTGTACATTAAGGGGCCCCTGGGTGACTCACCTCTTTGACTCACCAAAAACAGAAAGAGAAGGAAAACAAGAGGCGAGAGGGAGAAGAAAGGCAAGAGAGGGAAGAGAGGGTTCACACACTCATCCACGCACTTCCTCCCTCTCCTCCAGTGTCGCCGAAAACAAAGAGAGGGGATGATGAGGAAAGAGGAAGAGGGTGGACGAATACGGGAAAGGGGGAGAAAAGAAGGAGAAAGAGTTGGAAGAATAATAGTCCATTCATTGTGGGCCAATTAGTGAATGGAGGGGGATGCTGGTACCGAGGTGAAAGGCTGAGCAGAGAGCAATGTGTTTTTTGTGTGCTTCTTCATCACTGGTACAGTTAGTTGCTGTGTGTTACTAGAAACACATATTAGCGGTACTTTATGTGTTGGTGTGTTTTCTGTTTTTATGATTCAGTATGCTCATGTAAGCTGTATTTTTTGATGAAAAGTGCAGGAAGCAAATCTGTTTGTGGCTGAAGGTGACTCAAATCATGTCCCAAGATCACTGAAAGGAATAATACCAGGCAGCAAAATGTGACTCAGAGTGTCTCATCTACACAGACAAGTCTCTCTGCCTTGAGCACACACACTTCACTATTTATTTCTATTGATGAATTATAAAAGGTCATGCGGAGCTGCTGTCTCTATTGTACACACATACATATATACAGTAACATTCACTGATGGTGGGAAAGTGGTTGTGTGGGTGTTATTAGGTGCGCTTGCTGATTCATAGACGGAGGCTAAGCTGATGATAAAAGGTGATGAAGAGGCGAGAAAGAAAGGAGGTTTGGTTGTTACTGCTGGGTTTCTAATCAAAACTTAATATGTTAAACTTTATGACAGCACATCACTAACTGTGTCTGTCCGTCTGTCTATATATAGTGTATATTGGGTTTATCAGAGATGTTTTGCTGAAAACAACAGGGTGCTGGACACTATGCTGATTAGAGCAGGGAGAATGATTCAAAAACAGTAAAGTTGCTGACCGTAAAAACAAAGAAATGCATTAAAAGGTGTTAAAGCTCTCCGTAGAGCTGAGCAGAACTGTAGTTCTCACAAATATATAGTTTCATTTTAAGAAAGGCTAAATCATTTCCTAAAACAGCTGAGCACTGTAGTTTATTAGCAAACATTACTCAACCAGGAAGAAGTAGTGCATTATTTGGATTTACATGCAGATTAATACTATTCTGGCGCACTGGTATAAGTATTTCAGGCACCAGGGATTGACTCAAAATAAACTACATTGGCCATGTTCATCGTAATAATGGAACATGTCACCCAGGGCCTCATTTACTAACACTAGCGCAGTTTACACTGCGCCTGTTTATGCGAGTTCGGTAATAGCACACGCTATGCTTCCACATTTTGCGTAGTATTTATCAAACCTGACACCCATCAGGCAAATCAGCGTCTCTCTCCGCCCACTATACCGTAAATTGCGATGTAGCAGAGCGGTACTGGTGCTATGATACGGCTGAGTGCAGACTGCCATATTCCCACTGCTGATGCTATGACTGTTTGAAATGATCCTGATGCCAATATTTGTAATGTAGCGAGGAGTTTAACAACTGCTGGGATGGAATGTGAAAGCTGAGTCAGAGATTCAATGTCATCTTTGATTATTTCCAGTAACTCTAATATTGCATGGCTGCTTAATCTTTAACGGTTAATGATTTCGTGTTCACTCCACTGACAAAGTGTGATCCTTGTGTTAAAAATATGTTCAGCCTGGCCTATGTCTTCGTCTTGCTCGGATTACTGCTGCCATTTCACCAGCGTCATATACTGTAGGCTTATGAGGAAACCCGATTGCGGCTGGTTTAGAGCTGCTTTTAAGAGGCGGAGAATTTCCCCCGCAGAATAGAGGCATGTTCTTACTGGCAGTCTTTGTAAATACCACAGAATATATAATTAGGCGCACTTTACGCGTATCCTCCCACCTTTTTGGGTGGAACTCCCACTTTCCCCATGACACTCCCATGAACGCATATTGAAAGCGCAACTTGTCTCTTCTTGCTCATGTGGCAGGCAATCTGCGATTTTACCCAAGTGCGCCCTGTTTGTAAATAGACCGCATCGGTTACGTCCATCTTTGCGACCAATTAGCACCTGTAAACAGGCGCAAACGGCTTGATAAATCTAGCCCCCAGTGTTTTAATTCATTGTTGGTTTGGGGATTTGTTGATAATAATAAAAATATAATATATTGCCAGCCTTATCCTTTAATATGTTTAGATGAGACACATCACTGAAGGTAAGGAAGGAGGGAGATTAAAGTGGGGGGAGCAGTAGGAGAGGTGAGGCCATGTGTGCATCCTCTAGTATAAAAAGGATAGCAAGAGAAAGAGGCTGCACCATTGGACTCGCTCTCTCCTCTATTACGCTGCTGCTCTTTATTCTGCTCGGCTTTTAATAGAGCCACAGCAAGCTGCACTCACTCTGTAGGAGGCCTCCCTGGCCGCCAGACACTCCTAAAGTGCATGTGTGTGTGTCTGTGTTTTCTTGATTTTCACTCTCCCACTAAGCACCTTCAGCAAGAAACCATGAGTCACATATGTCAGCTCTGAAACTGCACACACACACACACACGCACGCACACGCACACACACACACGCACACACACACACACACACACACACACACACACACACACACACACACATACACACACCACCACCACAACCAGCCCAAACCAGCCTGGGAGCATCAAGTCTGTAGATGCATGGTCTAACCTTCTGTTGTCAGCCTTAAGGTGGTGTCATCAAACTGGGACAAAAAGAGACTAAGGATGAAAAATGTCTCTGTGTCTTAACTAATATGAGAATATAAAAGAAAGAAGATTCTGCTGCAAAGATGGATGGATGGATTTTATTGCTATGTTGTTGTTGGCAGAGACAAAGAATGAAGTAGTAGATTGAATACCTGTGTGGTGTGTATTGTACATGACTGTAAGACACACACCTCCCCTCTTTGTCATTGTTGCCACATGACTGGAGAGGTAGATAGAAAGGGAAGACAGAGGGAATGACGGAACAAGGAGAAGGATGCGGCGCACGCACGCACATGCACGCACGCACACACACACACACACACACACACACACACACACACACACACACACACACACACACACACACACACACACACACACACACAAACACACAAACACACACAAATAATGTGTTTGTTTACCTTAGTTTTGTCATCCACCACCCTGAGTCCATCTGCTGAAACCCACAATACTGCCTTGACTGTCTTTTTCCCACTCTGGAAAGACAGAAACGTAGCAGTAGTAGAGTAAATCATGTAGAACTTAAGAGGCAAGTGACCAATTTGCATAGTAAATGTATATCAATCATTTGCCCATTTCACCAGATGTTCCTTAATTTTTGCAGAGGTGCGATCAACAAGCTACAAGCTACTTTTAATACTACTCATAGTTATGTAAAGTGATCATTACATACTTAAGAGCAGATGAGGTAGTGGTGGGTTAACAGAGGAGAGACGGGCAGAGGTAAAAACTGTGCCAGCTGGCATGAACAATCATTTCTCCAGAGGAGGGCACCAGGCAGACCTAATAACACACACAGCATGGGCCGGGCTAAAAATATACAGGGTAAAAAAGCGATGACTCCATGTGAGTGTGGAAGCATGTGTGTGTGTGTGTGTGTGTGTGTGTGTGTGTGTGTGTGTGTGT
Source organism: Gymnocephalus cernua (assembly GCA_023631565.1). Lineage (NCBI taxonomy): Eukaryota > Metazoa > Chordata > Actinopteri > Perciformes > Percidae > Gymnocephalus > Gymnocephalus cernua. The sequence goes on from CM042430.1 coordinate 29,249,775, forward strand.
GTGTGTGTGAGTAAGGGAAACGAAAGCCGGAGCACTGCAGGAAATGGCTTTGAAACCCACAGCGAAGTGACAAGGAGCCTCAATTTTTGCATAATTCCATTGAGAGGAAGACAGTGGGAGTGAGAATAGATGTAAAGAAATTGAAAGTGATGGAGAGAAAAAATGTGGAGAAGGACAGGAAAGCTAAATTAGGAGGTGGAGCGGGGGAATCAAAAGAAAGAGATAACTTTGGTAAAAAGTTTTCAGTGTGAACAACTGTGGAGAGATGAGAACGGCACAAAAAAGAGATGCTGATGGAAAAGAAACTAGATTTGATCCATCGGGGAGAATCAAAAGAGAAAAATACATGAAAGGAAGCGGTGGTGAGAGGAAAGGGAGACAAATGAATGTATGAAACATTTCTACTGGCTGTGATTCAGTTAACTGAGATTTTCTGACAAAGTGGTGTCTTTTGTTAGATAAAGTTACAATGCTATTTGGGGGAATCAGGTTTAGGATGAGTGTACACTAAATGTAGAAAATGTGGTGCTCTGCAGTTTTGTTGGGCAACTTGATTTTTATATGAAAGTCAAGTTTAATTCCAGTTTTATCAAAAAAGCAAAAGCCGAGGTTACACATTTGAAGACTGTGAAGAAAGTGACACAGACTCCTGTATTCTTCATCGCCAAGTGTGTGTGGCCGTCTGACACAGGCCAGTCTGTGTCACTCTGTTCACACGCTTCCTGTACAAATCCAGCTTCCCAGGGAGGCAAACTGTGTGTGTGTGTGTGTGTGTGTGTGTGTGTGTGTGTGTGTGTGTGTGTGTGTGTGTGTGTGTGTGTGTGTGTGTGTGTGTGTGTGTGTGTGTGTGTGTGTGTGTATTTATACTGTATGTGTTTATGGTCCCATGTGCCTAGATCTTGGGATCAGACAGATATGGAATAAGACCCACCATGGAGGGCGATGAGGGAGATGAATGTGGTAAAGAAGAGAAAATAACAAGAAGAGAAGGTCACGTACAGTAGTGAACGTGTGTGTGTGTGTGTGTGTGTGTGCGCGCGCGCGTGCGCGTGCGTATGCCTGTGCGTTCCTTTGGTCGATACTTTATTGCATGAGCTTTGTGCAACTGGGTCTGTAATGAGCTCCAGTGAAGTTTGTAGGTCCTTAGGGTGAGTATTTTAACTGCCTCACACACAATGAATTGAACCTCTAGTTCTGCAGCACTAACACAGACACACACACACATGCCTGTGTGTGTGTGTGTGTGTGTGTGTGTGTGTGTGTGTGTGTGTGTGTGTGTGTGTGTGTGTGTGTGTGTGCGTTAGTGTGTGGGACACTTACAACTTTTAGCTTCTTCACTGCATCCTCGCATACGTGCATTCCTCTCGACTCCTCCACCTCGACCAACCCCAGGTACTGCAGATAAAAGAGAGCAGAAATGTTAATAGACAAAAGAAACACAGAGATGCTGATTCTTTGACTGAGCTGAACTGAAAGGAAAGAAACAAAGTGACATAAAAGCAAACAAAGCCTCATTAGTCAGTATTTCTCTGAGTGCTATAACTAAGGTAAGTAGCCTACAATAGCTACAGTAATAAGCACCCATACTGGATTTACAGCTGCATGTTGCTGCTGATAATAAGGACAGGAGAGAGAGAGGGACTGTAATCATGTATAGCCTCACATCCTCATTTGTTGTCTCTCAAGTGGTCTGCTCTATGGTGTACGGATATTATTAATTAAAGCTCCCTGTAGAAGCCAAGCGGTGAGGCAAGAGGAAGGCAAGTTTTATGGAGAGCTCTGAGTTTTAGAAAGATTGCTCCCTGAACTAAAATACCTCTTGTTTTGAGCTTGCCGAACAAGAATAGACAGAGAATAGGTTTGTCGAGTGGTGTCATCGTTAGATGCACATGCATGTGGGGAAGAGAACCTAGAATTAATGACTGAGAGCTTGTGAGGAAATGAACATGAGAAATTGTTTTTGTTTTATAAACTGCAGTGAATAGAGTGAATGATTATAAATTAGCATCTAGCAATCTAGTCAGAGCCCTGGATTTTAATGAGGTGGTGAATGGTTTTGCGCAGAAACTGGTGAGGAGAAAACGGCTACTTTAAGGTAAGACAGCTCACACTGTTGCTGCATGTTTGTGACTGTTTAATGAATATTGCCAATGGTTACCAGGTTTTATGATCATTGATCAGTTTGACGTGAGTGTCTGACAGCTGATGGAGGTGAAGACTGATTTGATGGAAAATTCCACACGTTGATACACTTAATATTTTTCAGAGACATTGGAGTAAATAATACTACTCCTGTACTCACACTGTACTTTTCCTGTTTACTATGCAGTCATGTAATAGAGTTTTTGCTCTAAGGTAGACATCTAGCATAGTGTCATACATGCCAATGTCACAAATATAACAGGACTTCTACACTCTGTCTACTTTCCATATCCTGAGGAAGCGAAGGTGGTAGGTGCGAGCCAGAATGGAGAAAGGAAATCAATCAACAAAACAATGATGACTACTGAGGACACATGTACTATTTGTGTGGGTTTGCTTCACTAGGTAAACTTTCCAGCAGGCCCTTTTTTCAAAACTTTCCAAACTTGCTGCTTTTCCAAAAGTCAACTTTTCTCTCAGCATTGATTGAGCACAAGAACACTGTTTTCTTTCCTCTGGTACAGTTCAGCAGCTCTTAAAGGGGCATTAATAGTGCATGACTTGTGAATACATTTGGAGTGAAAATGGAGAGAAGGCGGATATTTAAGAAAGAAAAGATGAACAGGGGAACGAGGAGGAAAGAAAAGCTACAATAAAGAGACTGAGAGGTTTTTAGTGCTACCATCCCTCGTTTGAAAAGCTCCAAGCTCCACTTCGCTGCCCCTCTCATCGCGGACTCTGCGGAGCATTACCGTCAGGACCATTTCCCCTTAGCTTGCCACTCACACTGCCTTTTCTAACACTCACAAATTCTCTTCTTTTGATATGTTTCTCTCTCTGACTTGCATTTTTCATTTGGTATGCAGCCCTTCTCTTATTCAGTTCTATATCTCTCTCGCTCTCTCATAACATATCTTACAATGTCTCTCCGTCCTCTCTGTGTGCCCTTATCCCTCACCCTGTCATTTCCTCTGGTCTCCCTAATCTACAACTCCACCTCAATGTCATTACTCCCTCTCTTTCCTCCATCTCTTACTGTCATTGTCGCTCCAAACCTTCAACAAATCATTTTGACTCTCTGCAAGAGGCATACAGCTACACACACAGACTGAAGCTGGTTATCAGTAAATGGGGCCATCAATTCAAGGCACTTTAATTACCACATGGTTTTGATAAGGATAAAATTTGTATTGGACACAAGTAAATAAATAGCAAAAGCTTAAATACCCATGTTACCAATATGACATGCAACCAATACACAAACGTCAATGGTCAATGTTGATACCAAACTCTGCCATCTTGGTTTGATACAGTCAATTTACAATATACATGATCCATGTCAATTGTTGGTGTATTTGCCCATTATAATCTCAAAAATCAAATGAGGTGTCTTGTGTTTTTGAAAGACCAGTTTGAAAAAAATACGCTTATTCGCTCTCTTGCAGACAGTTAGATGAGAAGATTGATAACAGTCTTATATCTGTACACTGAATATAAAGCTACATCCAGCAGCCAATTGGTTTAGCTTAGCATAATGAGATAGGCTAGTAGCAGATTCTAGGTTTGCTCTTCTTCTCTGATGTTCAAGGATAAAGTGCTGAATAAATGAGCATCCAGTGCACCTGTTATTCTTGAGCACCCTTAAACAGAATGCACTGACACAAGGTGTGTTAACTAAGTAGTGTGGTCCAGGCCTCAACCCAGGAAACTTTCATTTGCCCTTTTGCATGGCCCTCTGATTTATTTAGCTGAGGATCATGTCACTATATACGCAGAGTAAAGTTACTCCTCACCTAAATTACATTCATGACCTTGTGACATTTTGTCATATATATATATATATATATATATGTATATATCTTTTCATTAACAGAATGTTATTTTATTACCCTGTTTAATACTGACAAATCAATGAAAACGATGCAGAATTATACTGTTTATCATAGTTATCATGTAAGTTTATAGTAAAATATTCCTGTTACTGTTTCAAGAATGGACCAGAACTGAACCGATCTTGGATACTCACCCGAACAGGGAAGTTACATTTGCCCTTACGTACAGCCTCCTCGTCAGCCTGCCACTGATGCGGTCTGCTGGCCTCTGGCACGTAGGTGGGCTTCTTCCTCCTCAGGCTCTGACGAAGCTTGTTCATCTCCGGGGTCACGTGCTCCCTGGTACTGTGGACAAAGGAAGGAACGTGGGGTTTAGTTGTGTAGCACAGCCAGGAAGGCCACAGATTAGCTCTGCAATACGCTCAACATTCTAAAACACTGAAAATCCATGACATCACAGCCAACTGACTCCTTTTAACACACACAAAACAAACAGCCTTCATTTACCCTCAATTTATCAGTAAGGCTCATTAAAAGCTAATTAAATGCAATACAATTATAATTTAAAGAAATGCAGTTTGAGAGCTTTGAACATAAACTGTAGTACTGTTACATACAGGAGTATGGGCGAAGTGGGATGGGTTTCATTGATTAGCTCAAACTCATTATGCAGTAATCATCCGTAAGAAGGCAGTCAGCACAGTTTGTACAAATCACACAGGTAGAACATTAATGAACACAAAGCATAGGGTGGGCTTTCATCTCCCCAAGAAACATCAAGGACACTGAGTGAATGCTGATCACCCCCCCCACACACACACACACACACACACACACACACACACACACACACACACACACACACACACACACACACACACACACACACACTCCAGTACTTCTCCAAGCACACACAATCCTCCCTGCACTGCTTAATTAGACCATTCAGCCCGCTGGCCTGTTTAGCGATGCTAATTTCCCAGCACAATGAAACATGACGCCATCAAAACATGACCTGCTTAAAAATGATAATTACTGTTTTCATTCCTCCAGTCACATCCCCCCTCAACAGACGATCTGGAGAACAATAAGAACATCTCTCCTGGCGTACGTCCTCTGTCTTTTTCAAGACTGAATTAACTGCATCACTGCATGTTATCTATGTTAAAAATGTAAAGTTGTTTGTGTGAAATTTGACTTTACTGTCCCTCTTCCTCCTGTTTATCCTAAATCCACTTCCAGACCAGTCTCTGTTGTGTCTCTCTACATGTTCTTTACTTTTAGAGCACTTTTCTTCACCAGCAAGCTTCAATGCCTTTTGCAAAACTCTTGCAAATATAGCACAATCAGGAGAAAATGGTTCTCTTTATTCCTTTCTGCTTTCATTCTTCCATATCTCTTTGGTTAATCTGAGTAAAGAGCATACTTGCATTATTTTCTTACCATCTGGTTGCCCCATGAGTCGGCATCCTGGCTATAGCAGGGCGTGAAAGCGCACAAATATTACACTGAAGATATGTAATGTCCATGTGTAAGCAGTGATCTGTATACTAAAGGGAAGCAATCTTCTCTCTGCTCTGCCATACACACAAAGTTTACAAGCAAATATATATACAGTATATATATATACACACAGACACATCACTTCTCATCACTGCTATGGTACTGGTAATTGGTGTCAAAGGCAGGCGTGCAGGAAGAGTGTATTCCTGTGTGTCTCACACACACACTCAGGCGTGTGAGTAATGCAGAGTATTCAAATGAAACAGCTCGAGTGGCTTTGCTCATTTCTGGCATGTGAGGCAATGCCAAGTGCACACACAAAAACACACACAAGCCCCTCTGCAGTTCGACGTGCACACTTTGAGGCTTGTGCCAGTCATTTCTGGGAAAAGTGCCAACTGACTGGCACCTGGCTGGCAGAAGGTGTGTTTGTGTGTCTGTATGAAGGGGTAAAAGGTGTCTGATATAACCTACAAGTGAGGTGGAGGGGGGGACTTACAGTATATGGGACAGGGTGGGGGAAAGGAGGTGCTGGTTAGGGAATACAGCATGCCCTGTAACTGCCCTCATATGGTTTGGGACGGCAGTAGAGGAGAAGGAAGAGGAGGAGGAGTAAGCAAATAGGCTTCTGATACCAAGCCACAGGGCAAAGACACAGCAATGAAATGATGTGAACTTAGGGTACTGGCACAAGTGAAAACTGACTGGAAGAAGTAGAAGATTGAGGAATGGGGTGAGAAAATTAGTGCTGCAACACATGCAATTTTACTTTTGATTATCCATCAGTCATCCAGTTCTAATAAAATAGAAATGTGTGGGGGCTGTGTGGTTTGACAGCAAAGTTTAACAGGCCAAAACACAAATCCACTGACACAGATTAATATAGAGTCTAATAACATTTATCCTACACATTTTCTATTGTACTATCTTATAAAGTGACAAGAGAGGTCTAGCATTTACATTTTTCAGATTAAATATAGTAAATACTTTAGCTGTACAAGAAATATCAAGATAAACATTACATTTTCTAGTATGGATGTTCAAAGCTACAGACCAAATGATAAAAACCGAACCTGAATTCATCAAACAACAACCACTCCAGCACCTCAACACACAGGTATTTATTTAATCATTATAACAAGGATAAAATATTTATATATATTCCACTTCACCTCAAACTATGGATTTGAAGCCTAATGATTACATGCCCTCAATAACCCCATGTTAAAACACAGCCCATATTGTCTAATGTTCATGGTGTCTTAAAAAAGCATTCACCTTGACTTTATTTCACAGGTGTTTATGCTAATGTTCCCTCATAATTACTACCATATATTAAACTTCAACAGTTATGATAATGAGGTCAGTAACAGTTCAGACACAATAACAGACACAGTTCATTAGCTAATCATAATCAATCATTTTTTCTTGAGTGTTAACGTTTCCAAAGATTCTAAAATATATTAGTCTCGATTTTGGAAAATAAATATTACACAACGAGCAATGCATCTATGTCTATCTAATGTGATGGTGTAGCCATTATGGGTTTATATACTTTAATTAGTGTATGTATTGTATAGCATTAATGAAGTGTTGGACAAGTGGATAAAAAAAAGAAATAAAGTGGAGGAGTGAAATGAGCAAGAAGACAAAAAAAGGAACGAGGTGAGGTAAGAAAATCAGTAATGTGACACACCCAAATGTGGGTTAAGCGGTTTGACACAAAATTTAACAAGCCAGCTGACTAGGAGAAAACTAAATGAGGACGGAAAAAGACAGACAAACCAACAAGAACACTTGTCATATGTTTATTCTCTAACTTTCAAGCTAAAGTTAACTTTAACAGGAAAATCTAGCTTTAAGACGGTAAGCAGAGAAATGTATGGATTAGCAAACATCTGGCAAAATATGTGGGATGAGACTTAATATGAACTGTGTTTTAAGGCAAAATTTTGGGAAAGATGCTTAAATGAGATTTCCCATAAAATGCCATGTTCATACCCTTTTTTTAACAAATTGTAAACTTTTAAATGTTTTTGTAAAGATTAAAAAAAATGTAACATGTCAATTAGTGAGCGTTAGCGTCTGCTGGACAGAGCCATGCTAGCTGTTTCCCGCTGTTTTTTTTTTTTGTATTTATGCTAAGCTAAGCTAACTTGCTGCTGATTGTAACTTCATATTTACTAGCCGGATAGAAGAGTGGTATCAAACTACTCATCTAACTCCACTAGAAAGCAAATAAATGTATTTCCCAAAATGTCAAACTATTGTTTTAGAAAAAAGAAAAAAGATATTTACGAAGATATATTCAGATGACAATGTGGTAGATAGCTGTGGAAAGTGTGTCAACATTAAGTCCATATCCTGGCGGAAGGACATAAGAATATGACCTATAAGCCAGACTGCGGTGAAAACAATTTGATAGTCCTTCTCTTGCTGAGAAACCGAAATCTGGTAGTAAACACTCTTTAATGGAGACTCATTGGGTGGAGACATTACCCAGCATGTAAAGGCCTTGCATAGCTGTGACCTCACCCCGCACAACAAGAACCATGTGCAAATAAAAGAGGCAAGAGACATAACGAGGGGGTGGTCTAGCAGGCAGGCAAGGATGGAAAACATCAAAATAAATCTATAAATCAACGGAACAAATGAAGTCCCACTATTGTCATAAACCCACGCAAAACTCATAAGCACTTCAGTGCAGACTACACAAACTGGAGGCATAGTGCCAAAAAACGCATAGTTGTTTCCCATCCAGTGTTTGAGTTAGCAGCCATCTGGAATGTATTGTTGCAGAGGAGATGGCAGGAGAGACTATTTACGATCATATGATGTTATGTCATAGACTTTTAAGTCTGTTCACCCCAGTTGACCTCCCTTCATCACCGCTTTATTTCCCAATCCATCCTATTCTTCTTCTTCACTAGTGTTTATACTCCAGATCTCCCCTTTTGCTCTGATCTTGTCCAAAAGACGCAACGACAGATGCTAAAATGGATCCTGAAGCTAAATGTCTGCAGCTCTCGTGAGGTGATTGTGAGGAAATGGGTTTCACAGGAATGGATTTAGCGAGAAAGGTTCGCCTACGCGGACAGACTAATACATTGTGGGGAAAATAGTTCAACATTTTGCTCTAGCTTGTTAAGCTGGTATTTTATTAGTAGGTTGGGAAAACCATTAGCAATGTGTGTGTGTGTGTGTTCTAATATCAGTAATATCAGTTAATTAGCTTGTATTTAAAGTGTTAGAAAGTTAATATCAATGTAATTCTGCATTCATACGTGTGTGTAACCTCTGTTCTGTGTTTTGTGCTTACCAGATGAGAGTCTGATATAATTGTCCACAGACACATACACATATACACACAGTGTTCCTCCCTGATCCAGATGTGTGTTCGACAGCGGCTCAAAGATTTTGGCGAAACGGGACACACTTCTCCCTCACACTTCTTCTCAACCAGATGTTCACAAAGCACACCTCGTACAGGGAGGAAAATGGAGGAGGAGTCACATAATGTTGCCACACACACACACACACACACACACACACACACACACACACACACAATGAGTCATTGCCACCTCGCATTACGGTAAGCCATATGTCTGTGGAGCTCCGGAGAGACAAGGAGGGGACAGTGAGAGGCGGAGTGTTCAAGTGTTCGTGTGTGTGTGTGTGTGTGTGTGTGTGTGTGTGTGTGTGTGTGTGTGTGTGTGTGTGTGTGTGTGTGTGTGTGTGTGTGTGTGTGAGCAGGGGATTGTCTTGGCGTAGTCATTGAACTGACCACTTTCTATGGACATGATGTACCTCTCTGTTTCATTCTCTCTGTTCAGTTGAATTCAAGTTGTGACTTACTGGCTGAACAGCTAAGAAGCTGGTGTGTTTTGCCAAAGCATTAAGCGTAACTGCAAGTAAATTTATATTATTAGTAAAAATCCTTTAATACATCCATCTGACAAGCATAAACACATTAATGAGCAAACCCAGTGATTTATTTCTTATTTTGAATAGTTTTTGCCTCAGACAGAAGCCACAGAAATATGGTGACATGTTTTTATTCTCGCCATTTCTTCAACATATTCAAGACATTTGTTGTTGTTTCTGTCTTGACGACTCACATTGCTTACATGCAATAACCTTGTGGCCATGGAACTGAATGTGTAATGCCTACTTTCTCCACACGACGATCAGATAGGAGTTCTTTCTGTAGCACAATTCACCATCAAAAATAAAACTGCTCGACAGAAACCTGAGAAACAATCAAACGTAACATACAACGCTAGTGGTAACAAATGCTTTATGTAAGGGTTAATGCCCACCAAGGTGTCCAGCGGAGGACGGTTGCCTCCGCCGCTGTCCATTAATTCCTGACAATGGACACCTCGAAGGGCATTCACCTGCTTATACCCTGGTCAATTGCCAAATAACATTTCTTAAGACCATTCATTTATATTTTAATGTGTTTTCCCTGGTAACAGAGGGTTTGACTAATAACTGGAACAAACATGCCCATCCCATAAGGTTCTTATGTAATGCAAACAGTGTTCACTGCTCCAGTAAATAGGATGGACCTTAGATACGACTTGCCATGCTTGGCAACGGGAGATATTTCGGTAACACTTTACTTGAAGATATCTACATAAGAGTGACATGACAGTGTCATGAACACATGACACTTTCATGACAAAGTCATGACACATGAAACCCTAACCCTAACTCTAACCCTAACCCTAACTAGTCATGACAAAAAACAAATGACACTTACTAAAAGAAGCGTTATGTCATAAACGTTTATGATTTGTTTATAATGTTTATAACATGTTAATGACAGTGCCATGTCACTCCTATGTAGATACCTTCAAGTAAAGTGTAACCATTGTTTCTAGTCCGCTCAGCTCATAGAACCCTTCAGCTCAGACAGCTAACGTTACATGCCAGGAAGCTAATGTTATGCTAGCAAGATTCAAAGTCAATAACATTGTGTACGGTTGACAAACAGTTAAGGCACCAAAACGACTAGTTAAGAGAAAAGATTGTGGTTCGGATTAAAACCCCTGTCCCCTTTAATAGTACTCCACGAACATGTTCATGGGTGAAAGTCTTGTGTTTTCCGCAGGACACCAACTCCCCTCTCCCGATTGAAAGCCCTGCTGGTGTTTTATGACCCGCCCATCTAACCCAACCTCCTCCCAACGTGGACCTGAGCGCTCTTATTCAGCAGCAGTCAATGTGGTGCATACAGCAATAAATACGTGGAATACATACAAATTACAGGGCATAGTTTAATATCTATATGCGCACTTTTATTTCTGATGGTGGACTGTGGGCTGTGTTGAGGCATTTAACTAGTTCAGGCTTTATATTTAATGTGATGTGTGTTTACCAGTTAGTATCAGTACTCCGTGGCTTTCTGGTTTGAGGGGGTTGCAGGATGAGCATTTGGTTTCGGTGGTTTTCCAGAATTAGTTTGAACAGTTTCACTGTTTATTTTCATTCATCAGTTGTTCAAAGTTGTTCAAACTTTTTCTTGACTTTTCAGCTTTATCAACTTTGTGATTGCTTTACATACTCCATCTCTTTTTAGTCTTGTTGCAGACAACAAAAGCATGTACACTCAAATAAATTCTCTGACACACACACACACACACACACACACACACACACACACACACACACACACACACACACACACACACACACACACACACACACACACACGCGCACACACACACACACACACACACACAGGTTCTCCTCCAAATGATTTTTATAACCAGCTTTGAATGTCAATTCAATGGTGACTCATCTCTAGGCTAATATGATTCAATATGCAAATATCCAGTTAATAGAATAAAATAAAAATTACAGTAGACACAGGATGCTGACTCGCAAGCACACACACACACAAACACACAGACAATTGACCCAGTTTCTGGGCCCCGCAGACTTCAGCTGACACTGAGTGACCCGAATAGGGACACACACTCTTACTATCATCCAAAAATCTCTCTTCCTCTCTCTTCCTCTCACACACACACACACACACACACACACACACACACACACACACACACACACACACACACACACACACACACACACACACACACACACACACACACACACACACACACACACACACACACACACAAGCGCACAACAAGTGACAGTTGGTCTGTGTTTGTGATTAAAAAATAAAGGGGTATGACGTAGCAGACATAGCCTAAACCAGGGCACTTGTACTTAGACTGAAGCCTGACCAAGGACACGATGGCCGTAATCATTGCAGGGGTTTATAAGACTGTGTATGAAAGTGTGTACGGATGTGAGAGAGCAACAGACAGAAACAGAGAGCAAGCGTCATGCTCCTTTGAGGTGTTCCTTTCTGGAAAATAACAGTCTATAAGGTGTGTATTTGACAGGCAGACTGCAACACAACCACTGCTACATACACAGATTTTCATATAGCTCACCTGTATAATTCAGTGTGGAATAATACCTTTGCTTTCTAACAAAAATATAAAATTGCAACTTGACTTGGACTTCACTGCTATAAGACTTAATTTACTTGAGACTTGAGAATTGCTAAAGACAAAAATGTTTGCAAGTGTAGTGTTTTACCGGAAACATTTAAAATAAGAGAGCTTCAATCAGGAGTTGGAGTTGTTGTAAGGTGGATTTTTCTCTTGAAAGCTTACTGTCTCCCTGTGCTGGATGTTGCTAGTGTGCTAAGTTAGGCTAAAAGCGTCCTGGACCACAAATCAAATTTGGTAAAAAATTCTGAAACTTATTTAAATCGTAAAAAGTACAAAGAGTTGCCTCCTGCTATAAATAAGACATCATCAGACGGCCAGACAACCAAGTCAGACTGGTTACAGAACAGACGGTAAAATTAAACAACACAATCCCACCAAGTATTCAATCACTACTCCATCACTAAGTCATTTCCATGGAAACAGAGGAAATATTACAGCTGAAATAAAGTGATAAAAACAGCAATCTATACAGTCTGCATATGAAACAAACACCCTTGGGTGCAGAAGCAACAGTGAGCAAATATAAAGAAGCAGCAGCACATACAGATCAGTGGAGAGCTGCATTAAAGCATGTAGGTGGCTTACAGTATGAAGCATACTTTTCTGTAAGTAAGGACGCAAATAGCTGTATTGCATCAGTAATGGTCCTGTCTGTAAAGATTAGGAGTGTGTGTCAGCGTGTACAGACCTACAGACATATATATAACCCTAACCCTATATACTATAACATAGTGACAGCTGAAGCAGCGCCAGGTGTTTAACCATCAGCCTGGCACCCACACACCCACACACAAACACACATACTATAAAAAAAGGGTCTGTGGGGTTCAAATTTCTCTCTGACTTTTTTAGTACTGGTCAATATTGTTCATAACAGCATATACTGTAATATGAAATGGTGGTATGTCCTTGTGAATGATTTTTCATACTGTAAAATTTCATTATTTATTAAGTCAGTTCTGTTTGCTTCCAATTAGATTTCCCAGTGTGTTTCTTGCACTGTGTGTAGGTTAATGTTTTCTAAATCAAAAGCAAAATATGTCTAGTAGAGTTACACTCTGTGTCTAACTATATTGCCATCCAGCAGCACACCTGCATTACTGTCAAACTTCATTTGTTTGGATGTACATGTGAGGAAGTGGCACAGCAAAGTAATTTCTTGGTACATTTGACTCAAGGCAAGGCAAGGCAGCTGCAAACATGATGAGTTGACTCAACCTTCTGATCCAGGATCAGTTCTGAAATTAAAATTTGTCTGCAACAAGAGACTTACGGTCACAGATGGATTAGGGAGAATTGCATACAGCATGTACATGAACGATTCAGAACATGGGCATTCTACTTGAAAGTGCAGTTCATGTCTGTCTGTAGCCAGAAGGGAATGATGCTTTGAATCAACATTGCAATTAATGAACTAATCACAGGTCAGATAAGTCTCCATAAAACCTTATTCTTAGTGTGTTTAAGCCTTGAAACAAGTTTGATCAAAACTGTCTTTTTATCCTGATATTTTACATTTAATTTAATTTAAAGTTTAGCCTCAAGTCGGTCTGAATGCAGCTTGAGACCCAAGTTTTACGAAACAGAAATTATCCTTTAAATTCATTCTGCAGCATATTAAATTAATTAAATGAATTTACTATAAGATAACTTAGACAAGCTTTTTGACTCATTCTAATTTTTTAGTGACACTCACATCGAACTCGCACTTTTAATCTGACACACAATATCAAGCTCAAAGACACTAGCGCACATGAGCGCGTTCTGCTGATTTCCCACACATACATGTATGTGTGCACTGCATGAATAGTATGTATACAATTCATACAGTGCACAAAACATGTTCTCGCTCTTCCTGCCTCACTCATTCAAGGCACTAATCAAATAAGAGGACAGAGGAGGGCAGTCTGGCAAAGCCGGGAGTCTTAGAAAACATCCTGCAATTAAAATTATCTGCTTCCCAGTCTTCTCTGCAAATAGGATATAGCTGGGAAACTGCAAGTGATATTGTGTTAGCTTTGCAAGAGAGAGAGAGAGTGTGCTGGTGCACTCACACATTTATATACACATGCACTGCCACCTCAACACCAGGAGACACACAGCTCCCACACCTATTACTGCTCCAGGCTTATTGCAGAGCTGTGTCACTGCCCCTCCTGCTACTGTTTCAATTCCCACCCACCCAAGTTAAGTCTGGAGAGTCTGTGTGTGTGTGTATATGTGTGTGTGTATGTGTGTGTGTGTGTGTGTGTGTGTGTGTGTGTGTGTGTGTGTGTATGTGTGCATGCGTGCGTGCGTGCAAATGGGTTCTAAAATACAAAAGAGGCAGATTAACATAACATCATCCAAATCCCCCTCTGCCCTTGGAACAACAGGCAAAGATGGAACGGATAGACCATGTTAACTTTATGTGTGTGTGTGTGTGTGTGTGTGTGTGTGTGTGTGTGTGTGTGTGTGTGTGTGTGTGTGTGTGTGTGTGTGTGTGTGTGTGTGTGTGTGTGTGTGTGTGTGTGACCGTATATGCGATCATAAGTATGGCATGTGTCTGCATCCATGTCAAAGCACGTCCATGTTTGCATGCATGCGCGTGTCTGTGATGGGAAAAGTATGTGAAAGCTAATCTAAACACAGTGCAGCCAGGCGTGAAGTGGAGCAGTCTGGTCGATATGCTCTAGTATCATATTGTCATGCTGTGTTCCCACTTTGTATTCCCTCCTATCAGTCTAGACCAGTGCCGAAGGCCATCTTATCTGTGCTACGTCTCTGATATGACAGCAAAGTATGGGGCACACTTTCATCTCGAGGTTCAGAGATGACCAGGGACATTATAGAATAACTTGTTATTCCAGTTTCCAGTTTATTCCAGGCAGGAGGAAATTCATACAAATGCTTTAAAGCTCCATATTTGCTACTAGCTGTCACTTCTTTACGGACATTGCTTTGAAACATATTCAAAACACATGTGGAACACTATGGACTCAACTGGACTAAGTGACATTTAAGTTTACTTTAGTGAACTCAAAAACAAATAATACAACTTTTAGCACAAGGCCACTTCACTCAAATGTTCACCAGCTGAAAAACCTGTTATTGCTGCTGTAATTTCTCAATGTCTTGTCAACCCCACCCTCCAGCTTGAAATGTGCAGATTTTACGTCAGACTCTTGGGTCAGAGAAGAATGCCAAGTGACCCAATGTAGCTCTGCAGCCTGCATTCAAACGCTGAGCTCAGAGTCAAACAAAGCTTCTTTTTTTTAAACTTTTCCTCATCTCCCTCATCTTTCTCATTTGCTTTCTCAGGTCTGTAACCTCTTTTGAACTCTTTCTCTGCAAAGTACTTTGATATTCTACACTGTCAGGTAATGATAGAAACCAAGTAACACAATCGTCAGTCTATTTTTATCTCCTGCTTCCTCTGCTGAAAATGGGAGGAAATTCATATTTTCTTTATAATGAATCAGCTTTTCCTTGGCTTTTTCCTCTGACACACTCTCTTCCCTGATCCCATTTTCACCCTTCCCATCTCAAACTCAACTCTCACTTTCACACCCCTCCTTTATTTTTTTCCCCTCCTGTTGAGTCTCAGTCTTGCAGTTCTTCGTTTGTCCTCATTCTCCTCGTTACATTGGTCTCTGTTGTCGGCAGTGTTCTCACACTTTGCCTCTTTCTCTTTTTTGCACCTCACGAGAGCTGTCCTTCTAAATTATCTAATCACAAGGGCAGAGAGAGTAAAAAAAGAAGAAGTGAAGAAGTGTTGAATTTGGCGAGGGAATTGAAGTAAACCAGTCCTTCCCTTCAGCAGGCTTGGGAAGACAAATCTTTTTTTATGTAAAAAAAGGTGTATGGCAGGTGTACACCCAGACACATATGGACAGACTCGTATCTATACGTGCACACAAAAATATGCGAAGGCACTACCGCTATGCAAGAAAAAAATGTTGGGTGTTCATATGTAGCAGGTTTAATCTCTTCCATATGGGCATGGGGGCTAATGCATCTGCTAAGGCTATTAGCCGCTATGAGCCCTGTGGATACAGGCTGGACTAGACATATTATCAGTTTGGCATTGACTGAAAGTACCACCGTAACCACAGCAACAACAACAACAAATCACTATCATGAAAACCCCACATCTCTTGTTGACCTCTATAGAGCTTGCAGATTTCCGCCTTTTTGAAACAGGGTCAACATGATGGACAGAAAAAGAGGTGAGCTAAGAAAAACAGCCCAAGGTACTGACTGCTACGCTAACAGTTGACCCAGTTTGAATCCGAAATACTCCCAGGTGCACAATCGCACAGAAAATAAATGTATGCATAGATACACATAGTGCATACACAAAGTGTATGTGCATACGTATGTTGGATGTCACCTGTGCCAGTTCCTAAACAAACACACAGCTCACACCCCCTACTCTGTATTTGACTCACCTGAGTTCGATGGCCTCCCCCATCTCGCTACAAGAACTCATGTCACACAGGAACGACAGCAGATTAGAGGAGATGCAGAGATGCCAAACTGAGAGAAAGAACTCCCTCGGACTAGCGGCCACGGCAATAACAACAGCACAAGAGGAAGATGAGAGGAAGAGAGAAGCGAGAGAGCATGTGATGATTTTGCGCTCAGAGTGAGGGACAGAGAGGAGAGGGGGGAGCACAGAGCGAGAAAGATAGCCACACCTCTTCTTAAGGGATTAACTTAGAAAAAGGAGCTCTGACACACTCACAAAGACATGCACATGCACCCAAAAACAGTTAAACTGCCCACGACCCAGCATGGATGAGTGTCTGGTACACACACAAACACATGTACGCTCACATCTGCTTTAAAAATAAAGACAAATCAATGTTTGATGCACCAAATCCTGTGAGTGAGGTGATAATGGAGTGGGAGGATAGAAAGTGAAAGTCAGAGAGAGAAGGAGAAAAGGAGAGAGCTGAGTGAGCGAGTCATGGCTGGTAGCGACACCGTTTTCTTTGCTCTCCATGTGCTGTGGGCGCACTGGTCAAGAGTGCACTAGGGGAGAGGGTAAAAACTGGGGGCGGAGTCAGGGGACAGGCACTGGAGCTGGAACTGGGGAATAGGGCCAGGGCTGGAGGATGTGTTTAATGTGAGGAACTCAGCCTTGTAACATGTTTCCACAGGGGCGTTACTGAACATGAGGGAGAGTGCTGCTTTCCAGTCCTGGATGCTGAAGGGCAGGCCAGAGAAATACAGCAGTCTGCATTCCCAACACATGACTAATTAGTGCTTTCAAGCTGATGAAGCCTGAAGAACACACCCAATGAGCACCTGACTGTAAGAGCGTTCCATGTTTTAAGGTTCTATTGGTTTCTGTTCCAGATTTCAAAGCTGGAAAACATTTGAAAACTTCATGTGTCTTCTGTGTCTAAAAACATTGAGGTGTGGTGTTGAGGTGAGAATTGGCTTTGCGGTTGCTATACTGCAATTCATTTCAGAGCTACAGTTACAGTAAATCTAGTTCAATGGTTTGTTCACAAGGGTTGGGAGTTTCAAGAGGTTTGTGGGTCATTCTGCAAAGCCCAGATTTGCATACTGTTTAGGTCAACTCTTCTACTGTATATCAGATGTGGAGCAGTCAGTGTAATGCCTCTTGTACCATTACAGGAATGCTTTTCACAGCCACCGTACAGTGAAATGTAATATTGGACCACAGGTAAAATATGTATGTGTATTTTCCTAGTGTAACAAAAGGGGCAAAAGTGGGCGCCCGGATAGCTCAGTTGGTAGAGCGGGCGCCCATATATAAAGGTTTACTCCTCGACGCAGCGGGCCCAGGTTCGACTTTCCTGCATGTCATTCCCCCCTCTCTCTCCCCTTTCATTTCTTCAACTGTCCTGTTAATAAAAGCCTAAAAATGCCCCAAAATGAAT
Organism: Gymnocephalus cernua; assembly: GCA_023631565.1. Taxonomy (NCBI): domain Eukaryota; kingdom Metazoa; phylum Chordata; class Actinopteri; order Perciformes; family Percidae; genus Gymnocephalus; species Gymnocephalus cernua. Next base: position 29,267,685 of record CM042430.1, read on the forward strand.
CTTAAAAAAAATAGCTGATGCTTGGGTGAGAGTTGGGTTAAAGCTAAATCAGGACATAGCTTTGCTATGCCTTAGGGAGGGGCAGGGTTGGAGGTTGAGGGGTAGTGCAGGGATAGAACCAGGGACAGAGCTAGAGATAAAGCAAGGACTGGAATAAAGACGAAAGTCATGTTCTGACAGACAACAGCACTGCATTCTCACAGAAGGGGTACCAACGCAGCAAAAACTCACCACAACTCAATGCAACATCATCCAACAAGGCAGTTTTGTATAGGGACTCAAAGCACTTGGTTACAAAAAATCAACTGCAGTTTGAAGCAAGAAGTGTTTACAGTATTAACATTTAACTTTAACCATGATCTATTCTTCACTCTCATGGATTTACACCTCAAAATTATTTTATCATCTCACCGTTACCTAAAGTAACAGGTCCCTGCCAAAAACAACCCCTTTGCACAGGTTTTTACATCTGAATACCCACCCAGTAAGACTGGGTTTAAAGAAGAGCAAGTTCTAGCTGAGGACTGAAACTAAAAGAACGGTTAGGTTTTGGGCCGCATGAGGGAACTGCTGATTGGGGCTTTTGGAAAGGGATGTACAACAGTGCAGGAGCTCAAGCAAGAAGGGTGGACGTTCAGAAGTCAAGGTGGAGAACTGGAACTGGTAATTGAGCTTAAAAAAAGAGTGGTGAAGCTCTGTTTCTAATGGTGACCGGTTTGGAGATTAAGGGCCAACACAGCAGTAGATATGAACGAGAAACTGACCTTGGGACTCGAGGAGGGTTTTGCATGAAAATTACATTCTTTGAAGAGATGGTGAGGAAAAAACGGCTTGTTGGCAGTTGGGGGTTGGGCTGGGTGGGTTTAGGAACAAATAAACCACACTTTGGACTTTGTTCACACCTTGCACCAAAAAGTGTCATGGGTTATCTAACCACATGGGTACACAACTAAGAAGTGTAAATGCAGCTGGAGGAGCGCTAGAAGTTTGTAGCTAGAGCTAAGGCTGAGCCTGGAGATAGTGTAACTCAGTGTAGTGTTAATGCTGTCTCTCTCTTTTCACACATTCCTAGCCTTCCATGATGCCATTTCATCCCTGTAAGCTGTTTACCCTGCAACACCCAGAGCCAGAGATCAACACTAGATGAGACGGAGAGGGATCAGAACGTCCTTGTTGTCTTTGTGGGTATTTGTAGCTGACTGGCAGCATTCGACAGCATCTCTCTTTATGCTTATTGTCAGTTGTTTCCATTCCACAGTCTGTTGACAGAGGTGACATGAAAGGTTGGCAGGCCTAACATCACTGTGATTCTGATTCTGATGTACTTAATTGTCCCCGTGAGGAAACTTGTCGAAGTGTTCATCGCAGGAGACCTAATTACAAAAAGATATATAAATAAATATGCACATAACATTCACAAAGCAACACTGAATACTGTTATAGATTTATAGGCAACATCCAATGGTATTAAGTAACATGGCATGTCAACAAAAAAGGCACTGTGTGGAGAAACAACAATTTGAAAAGACTACAAGGACAAGAAAGTTATGTGGTTTTCTATTGTTGAAAGGTGCACAGCAACTTTGTCATTTACAAATCAGATAAAAACCCACACAAATGTCACTGTGGTATTAATGTTGGCAGTCAATTGTTTTCTAGATCTGATGTCTGTAATTTCAGACGATCATTTTGTGTATATTTCGTTCTGCTTTGGCAATTATGTCACTACAAAAACATGTTTAGCAAATGCTAGTGCGACCACACCTGTCTCACAGTACGAGACACCTTCTGACGTCTCAAGCTAAAGGTAATACAAAGTCTGCTTATTAACATTAGGAGTGAAGGTAAGAACTTCACTTCATTTCCACCATTTGTCCTGTATTCTACCCGCCTTTAATCGTCATTATTAACTTGTCCACCTCTTTTCTTTTGCACTCCTCCAGGAGTGAGAAGTACAGGCAGAAAGAAGAGGAGGGTGAGAAAGAAAGGAATCTAAAAATAAGTAAAGAGACGGGAACACAAAGCCACAGAAGAAGACAAAAGGGACAGAATTTTAAACTAGTCAGAGGAAAGTATAGAAGATATTATCTCTATTGCTGTGCTGTACTGTAGGCTAACTGTATGGCTGCACTGCGATTGTGTGTGTCTGTGTGTGCAGGCATCTGCTTGTGCATGCATATTCATCTGTCTGAGTATGTACATCTGTGTACTCCACAGACACTAACATAAGCCTATTATAGCTGTGGTGTAGTTATGAAACAGGATCTCACAAACCAGGTGGTAGCAGACACACTTCCTGCTCACAATAAATAAGCCCTCTGGCACATGTCTCGTTCTCAAGTGAACTTTGCCACCAGCAAGAACAGAAACAGAGAAACCTAATCATGCTCTGCGTGCGTGCGTGCGTGCGTGCGTGCGTGCGTGCGTGCGTGCGTGCGTGTGTGTCTGCGAGCATGTTAAATCTGAGACTCTGTGGTTTTACAACCACCATGCCTCAGTGACTCCATAACAGCCTGTTATTTTAACCAACACTGTCTGAATGTAGATGAGGCTCCTTCGATCTCTCTCACACACATATACAGAGAGAGAGAGAGAGAGAGAGAGAGAGAGAGAGAGAGAGAACCACATACAACCACAATTATTATGATGACAAATACTCAATTATCTAATTAGTAAGCAATCCTTAAGTGGCCAGCAGAGTCTCAAGCATAGACCTAGCATAGACAAGCAATAACCTGCTTACTGTACCCTATAGCTGAAAACAGTAAAGGCTAAAATAAATGATGTGCCACTATGGCTACGGATAAAAATTAGTTGTAACTTGTAATTGGTAACCGATTACATTTCCAAAGTAACCGTCCCAACACTATTCATTTTAAGGAAGTTTATTAGAGTTAATTTGCCATAAAGTCGCTGTTGTTCTTATTTCAATATACCAATTTAGACAATTCTGACTTGACATTAGGCCAGTTTAAACTACCGTTTTTTCCAACCTGGACGCTATTTCCCTATGTTTTGAGTGTAAGTGACTGATAGGAACAACAATCTTTGAAATTGGTCCAGTAGTAAGCGTGAACGCTGTAACCTGCAACCACAGACCGGGCTGCAATGTAACCCTATGGGGCAAATGTTCAGCGTCAGTTTGGTCCACTAAAAGGGCTGTTTTTGTCACTAAATGGCTCAGATTATTATTCTAAGTGTCTGACAACATTATGGAAAGGATCCCTACAGAGATAGACCTTTTTCTAAATCTCTTTGCGACCTTTCTGTTTAATCAGAAACAGCTCTAAGGTCGCTAGCACTAAACCCACCACACTCCATTTAAAAAAAAACAATACTTTTAGCGTGAGTAGTATATTATAGTATATAGTATAGTATAGTATATTTTCACGTTTAAATCTGTGAACTATGCGTTTATTTCAACCAAAACTAGAGTTGTGATGGTTGGAAACAAGGAAAGACAACCCAAAACAGCTTTTCATAGTTTTGTTTCTATGAAGTGTATTTTACAATGCTAAAATTACTGTTTATTTACATGGAGTCTGGTGGGTTTAGCGAACGCAATTTCACAGATGTTTTTATGTTTAAAAAAGGATCTTACTCTTTAATAGAAAGGTTGATCTTAGAAATCCTTTCCATAATGTTGTCAGACACTTAGAATATTAATCTGAGCCTGTCAGTGGCAAAACAAGCACTTTTGTTAAAGTAAATACAAGCTGAACAATTGCCCTATTAACTTACATTGTAGCTTGTTTCGCTGACTGTTGACTGCAGCGATCTCGCTTAATACTGGACCAAATGTCATCATCTTTGACATTGTCATCATCCGTCATTTAGACACAAAAACATAGGGAAATAGGGTCCAGGTTGAAAAGAAAAACAGTAGTTACCCTTTAACGTGAGGAGAAAATGGAATAAAAAGGTCTGACCCAATAAAATTAAAGGTGAGTCAAATCAAAGTGAAGTAAATTCATAGCATTGTATTTGTCTTTCGTGCCAGCCAGTCTTGTTGTTTAGGCTGTCATGGACAAAACTCTAAATGGTATATAAAACTAATCTGTTTGTATAAGGTTCAATTTTCAGTCAAAAAGTAAATTTTTAAGTATTTTTTTTGATCTAAAAATGAATATGGAAATCATATATCAAAATACAGTAGAGGAGAACATAATCACGTTCACACGACCAAAAAAACCAAAGCTGTTTTCTTGTTTTCCTTTCTGTGACTAAGCCAATTCGAGGAAATTAAAAACCAACCACATTCTATGACATAACTTCCTTTAACATACCACATGCTTCCGACATGTATCCAAAACCTCAATGGTAGTGTGTGTGTGTGTGTGTGTGTGTGTGTGTGTGTGTGTGTGTGTGTGTATGTGTGTGTGTGTGTGTGTGTGTGTGTGTGTGTGTGTGTGTGTGTGTGTGTGTGTGTGTGTGTGTGTGTGTGTGTGTGCAGTATAGTATGGAGAATAGGTATAGAGTTTAACCTGATGCAAAAAGCCCATTGCACAAAATCTATAATACTGTACTTTCAGAAGAGAACAATCACTTCTTAAACCTGTATTACTTACTTGTTTGGCCACTTTGGGGTAGTGCATTAAGCCTTAAATACAAATAAATACAAAGTTCCGGGCCTTAAGACTAATACATTTAGCTGAAAGACTCCAAAACAAACCTGAGGTGAGCTGTGGATTTGTCTACTTTTCACATTACAGGGGAAGCCATTATAAAGATATTGATGACTGCAGCTCCCTCCAACAAAAGGTTGGTTAACTATGATCATTAAGTGGGTTTACTCTACATGCTTCTTACGGAGATTTCAACTGCTCCAGTTCATCATGATCATGATCCGTTATCTCACCGCCTCAGTGACTTTTGCTAAACCAAACACAAGCTATCCAATCATCTGCTGATAAAAATCCAACAAAACTCTCTTTTTTTTATCCAGTCACACTCCGTAAAACTGTACTCAGATGGACAGGCTGTCCAGTAGCCTAATCCACTGCCTTATCCTGACAGACTGCTCATCGATTTCTGTCTCTGGTCAATACCACTCTATTTTTCTTCGTTCTTTCTCTCTCTCTCCCCTCATCCATCTCTCCTCTCCTCGATGGCTCTCATCATATGTCAGGGATAACATCATATGTCTGTTATCCCCGACTTATCTCTACAGACTAACGCAAAGCCTGTAGTTACAGACAAAGCCTTATTGACCAACTGTAAGATGACCAAGGAGTGTGTCTGTACATTAGTGTATGGGGCAGGTGTTTGGGGCCAATTAGATTGCAGCAGCTAGTTTTCAAACCATCCTAACTCAACACCTCTCTCCCTCTCCCGCATACACGCGAGGACCACGTGAAAACCTTGCAACTGCTGCCACTGCATGGCAACCGAATCCCGTGGCAACCAATGGTACGGAGTTTTTTTTGTGGGCTGGGAGAGAGAGAGAGTAGTGTGAGAGAGAAGAGGAAGAGGAAAGGGCAAGAAAAGTGGCAACTCTGGAAAATGACGAAAATAGAAAGAGAGAGAAAGGCAGAGGAAGCATTTACACACACACACACACACACACACACACACATTTATTTGACTGTGCTGAGATCAGATGAGCATGAGGAAAGAAAGACAGACAATGACAACATTGTGGGTGAAAGGAGACCTCCCTCTGCGCTGATCACAGCAAGGTCTTCCTGGTGAGGAGCAGAGAGGAGGGGGAGAGTGTAGTTATCCTCTCAATCATTTATGGAAACACTTTAGATAACAGCCCCTCAAAAGGGCTACATAAAACGCTGTACATGAATACTTTGTGCAATAAAATACTTGCTAAATGAATATCTTGCTACACTATTCTTTATTTCAATAAAGTTTCTGTCTGAGTATGCACATGAATTCAGCTGCTTTATTGTTTATGATTTGATGATCCAGTATGATGGGACATAAAAGCTACATGGATCCTAAAACTACATTACTGCCCCTTCCATTTTACTATTTCATACTATTTTATAGCTATTGCCGACCACCCTTGTTCCTGGTGTTGTGCTTTGTTCCTAAGTAACAATAATACTGTACACTGTATAATCAATAAGTCCATATCTAAAAACTTTTTACAATGTCATTTCCAAGTTATTTTTATAAGGATATTGTAATTTTAAAATAAATAATACCATAAAGTTTTTCCTTAATGTATTGTCTTCCTGTATTACATACATATTTGGAGAGGAGAGGAGAGGAGAGGAGAGGAGAGGAGAGGAGAGGACGAAGCACAGACTTTGTTGCCTGTGGAATAGCACCCCTGCTGGATAGTATGGGTATAAAACACTGTCATGGTAACAGGCCATGACAGTGCCTCATGTTCACATTCCGTGTGTGTGTGTGTGTGTGTGTGTGTGTGTGTGTGTGTGTGTGTGTGTGTGTGTGTGTGTGTGTGTGTGTGTGTGTGTGTGTGTGTGTGTCAATATCCTGTGACCTCTCACCTCTGACCTCCTGTCAGATCTGTCCAGACAGGAAGAGATTTTGCAACCTATGTGTGCGCTGAATGCATAACACTTGCTCCCTGACTGTGAAGCATGTTTCTTCAGATTCCAAGTGTTGGCTGTCAATACAAAGTATTTATGCATAATGCATGTTTATGCATGTAAAGCTGCGAGATACAAGGCCAGAACTCTCAAATCAATAAGGCTTTTAAAGCTTTTAACGTCTGCCCCATCACTCTCTGTCTGCCTGCCAGTCTGTGAATTCCTAAACAGGAAACATTCAGAAGTTGACTGAATGTTGATATAATGGTCTCCATTTAAAATTGGGATCCAAGATTTGAGTTGAAATGACATGTATTGCTCCTAAATGCATAACATTGTTTCAGATATCCGTTCAAATCAATTTAAAGTTACAGAGTTATAGAGTACTCTATAATCATGTTCTTTAAATGTTGCTTTTTATTTGTAACATAGCCCCCTTCTATACACTGCAGATAGTCAAAAGATTGCACTGCATATACCGGTATGCATCTATTAACCATCTGTCTGTCCACCTATCTATTTACCTGCATGACATCAACCATCTCTCTGCCCTCAATCTGCAGCATTTTCTGTGCCACAAGGAAGCAATATTTACAACAATCCTCCTTGTAGCAACATTGAATTAGATTCAGCTAAGTGTAAGTAAGTGTAAACACACACAGGGAATTTGACTCCGGCTTTTTGTTGCTCTCAAAGCAGATACATCCGGTGACATAGAAACTTGCTACACACACACACACACACACACACACACACACACACACACACACACACACACACACACACACACACACACACACACACACACACACACACACACACACACACACACACACACACACACACACACATATATATAAGAAAATGTATCTGAGGCATTTACAGTGTGGCACAGAGACATGGGAAGAAAATTACAGTCAGTCGGTGTTATCATTGTGGTGATAAACAATGCAGTGGTTTGGGAGTTTGGGCCCTTGTGGACGGGCGCAACTGAATGACCTTCACAGGGTGGTCGTGTCTTATCGACCGGCACTAAAAGCTCTAGCTGGTCATGCAGAAACACAGGCCGAGGAAATGGGTGTAGAAATTTAGGCAGACACGCACCGTGGTGGCGCTGCAGCACACATCTGAAAGCTGATCGTCACGTTTGATAGCTTATATTAAGAATAAACATTCAATAATAATCCACGTATGAACATTTGTGGACAATATGGTTAGTATCAAAGTTCAAAAGGTCAATGATTTGGACTTCGTCTGACTGTTGAAAGTTCTTACATTTGAGTAAGTGGATCTTTCAGCTTTTTCAGCACCAGATAATAATCCAGTCATAGATATTTGAAGAAAATTATGTAGTGGTTTATAAAGTTACACGGTAGATGATATTGGCACAGCACATGCAAAATGTTTAATAATGATCAATTCCCAGCTTTTGCAGTGCTGTTCTTCTGCTCATGTCTGTCTGGGTTTACATTTCTACTTAAGAAAAAAAATAAAAGAACATGCCCTGTAGTATTCCCCAAATACATCTACTTTACTGATGTGAGGATTGGATTAGAGAAGAAGAAGAAGAAGAAGAAGAAGAAGAAGAAGAAGAAGAAGAAGAAGAAGAAGAAGAAGAAGAAGAAGAAGAAGAAGAAGAAGAAGAAGAAGAAGAAGAAGCAGAAAAGAGATAATCTGAGAGGATTTAGAAAGAAAAGGAAGAAATGTCAGTCATGGGAGCAAATATAGGAGTAGTGAATGAAAAAGGACTAGAAGGAAAGGAAGGGATAAATTACAGAGGGACTGAAGGATGAAGGGAAGGGACACACAATGAAAAAGTGAGGAAGTGAATGAATGCAGGAATTATAGCTGGTACGAAGGAAAGAAAGACAGGAGATAGAAAGGAAGAAAGGAAGAAAAGAACAATACATCCACTGGGCAACAAGTTGGGACAGTTATCTCACATTTCAGCTCGGTGAAAACATCCCACAGTGACTTCCAGAAACTTGCCCATGTTAGAGCCTACAGTTTTGAGAACATCAGTTAACCATCAGAGAGGGAAGAGGTGGGGGATTGTAAGGAAGCAGGGTAAACATCGCTGAGGTGAAGACCTTCACGCACTGAGTCATCCAAGGCCAGAGAGAGAAAAAGAGACAGAAAGAGAGGAAAGACAAGTGGACTGGTGTTTAAGGCCTGTTGCTAGAAAACCGGCACTCAACAATAGTCACTTTGACATACAGAAGAAATGAGAGGATATAGAACATTCTTGCAGCCACTTTCTCTCCCACCATACTTCAACCATATCGGCCTCTTTGACACACTCTCTCTTTCTCTTTCCACACCCCACTTTAGAGCAAAACAAAACCATCTCAATAGGCATCATGCCCCGAGAAAAGCGTGGCGAGACAATAGAGAGGGATTCTCTTAGAAACCAAGAAGTGTGTGCGTCTGTGTGCAGTCACTACAGATTACAGACACGCACCACAGATGGTCAGCACGTCTCGTCTTTTCACCGCCACCACCACCGAGAATAATGGCCAGCGGTGGCCCCTCCTTCTCCTCCTCCTACTCCTCCTCCGCTCCCTTGTCTTTTGACAGCACGTGTGTCCGTCAAATGGAAGCGTGTCTGGGACAATGGCAGCTAGACAAAGAGCCCGCCTACCCCCCACCAGGATGGTAAATAGGGGGACACGTGGGCCTTGTCATTGAGGGAACAATAGCACTGGGGGAGAGGGAGAGAGAGGGTGTGGCACCCCAGCACCCACTGCAACTGGGGATGGTAAGGTGCAGCCTGGGTGGCCTCAGTTCAGATTTGAACTTGTACGGGTTTAGTTTTTTTAATGGAGGGCAAATAACAAGCAAAGTAGCCAGAAATCAATAATGTAGGCGATAAAAATCACATCAAAGGAAGATTCAGCATCAGTATTCCCTCCAGGCTGTGTGCATTTGGTGAGGCTAATAATGTATTATTAATTCACCATATTATTACTGATTTCTTCCCTTTTGTCTCCAGATTCAAAGATAATACTTGTGGTTTTGCATGTTTCCTATACCTTTCAGGAAGATACTGGATTCCATTCATTTCAGAACAGCATGAAAATCAACTTGCAGAGACATAAAACGCGTGAGATCAGTGATCCATCACAATTAAGTCCACTATAGTTTTTTGTTGTTTAGTGGCCGAAGTTGACATTTGTGGTTTTGAGTGAAATGTCTCATCCGCTATTGGCTGGATTACCATGACACTTGGTACATGTATTCATGTTTCCTTCTGGGATCCTCTGACTTTTCATCTAGCATCATCATCAGGTCAACTTATCTATGACTTATGGCAAAGTACCTGCTGTCATACCCATTAGACCTAGCAGTGCTATTGTTAGCATGATCGCGTTAGCTCAAAGCACCACTGTGAACAGCCTCATAGAGGTGCTAGCATGGCTACAGACTTGTAGCCTTTTTAATCAGGGTTCGAATTACGGGGGAGCTAAGGGGAGCTCGGCTCCCCTGAAAAGGACCTGGGCTCCCCTGAAAGCCTACTTTGAGACATTTAGGGGGAGCTCTAAAACACTGTCCATTTTTGTGTCACAGATATAATTTGATTTTCTGTGCATTAAGGTTCCTGAAATAAATAATAATAGTAAAATGTGTCAATGTTGTGTGTGTATTCGCTCATTACATTATTATTTCCGAACATCTGTCTCCACTAATAAATGCAATGGTGTGTCTCCTGTTGTGACCATCCATGCGTGGCGGCGCTGCACTCAAATCACTACGTTTACGTCACCATTTGAACTTCTCACTGAGTTGGTAGCCTACATAGATATGGTATTGAATGTTAGCCTAACTTCAAGTTCAAAACATACTTTATTCGTTGTTTTGGAACACTCTGTGGATACTAATAAGAATGTCAAAAAGGAAGCAACCAAACCTCGGTCAATTTGGATTTACAAAACAAACCAAGACGAGTGATGACAGCGCACCAGCTACAGCTAGCTTGCCGGTGTTACCGCCGGCGCTAAAAGTTGCTGCTAGTGCTAGTGACAGCACCGAGGATAGGGAGACTTGGGCGCCAGGTAAGAATCATGGAATTACTTACTTGATCTGTGCGTTTGTGAGGATTGGCCCTAATCCTATTTAATATTGATGTATTTTTTTATGATTGTTATAGGAGTTATTCTGTTTTTATCATGATTTGCATGATGTAAGCCTAAGCGCGGTTGATTCAGAACCGTGGACAGAGCTGTTTGCCCTAACACTGACAGCGTCTGACGCTTGCGTTTTGAAGTAAACCTATTGTTTTAAATGGCCAAACACGCACCAAAAGCGTTAAAGTCAGTCAGGGAGGATCGGAAAATAGGGCTCCCCGAAAGCCACTTTGTAATTCGAACCCTGTTTTTAATGTAAGACACCAAATTCACAAGATCTATTTAATGACACTGATTTCTCTTCGTATTTGCCTTCTGGCTTTTATTTTCTGACATTTTTTTCTGACATTTTCTACATAACCAACACTAACCATTTTAATTCAGCATGCAAAATTAGAGAGTTCAGTTACTATTCAGTTCAGTCTGAAAGCGCCTCCTTGAGTGCATGGAGGTGCCTCAGATCAAAGATCCAGTACGTGCTGAGTAAGGATCTGCTCGTTATCCAAAATTCTTCTCCTTCTGAGGTCAGCAAGCACGCAAGTTGATTTTCATACCGTAACATGACAAAATGAAACTAATGGCTTCGAGGAAAGTGGTCAGCAGAGACGTCAAGTATTCACAATTTGTATTTAACAGGCACAAGACGCGCGAAAAGTGTCATTTTATGTCCGATGCAGGGAATTTACCATACTGTGTATCTGATGCCCATGAACAGGCATTAACCAAGTCCATCCTGAAGGGCCCAGACCCAGCTGGTGGATTTACTCCCCCCTCAGGCTTCTACTTGCCGGTCCAACAGGGGCCTAACAGATTCACCACCACTTCTACTGAGAAACCTTTGATGTGATGTGTGGGATTACTGACTCAACTGGGCAAAATGTTTCAGGGCTTATGTGTACATGTACATACTCAGGAGTTTGCACACTTATTTGTAAATGCAGGAGGAGGTCAGGGTGCATAGTGGCATGGGTAGGAAGAAGCTTGGAACAGCTGGGCTGAGTCTACAGGGGGACATGACAGAGGGAGAGCTGGGGGGCAGGCACGTACAGCCAGGCAGGCAGGCTGCTGACGGGCTCTTTTGAGGCAGCAGCTGGTTCGGTGTGGGGGTCTCACCAGCTGTGCCTCTGCTGACCTCTCCCCACACTTCTCCACCTCCTCTTTCTCCCCAAACTCCACTTCCCATCCCCCCACAAACCTGAATCCTCACAGAAATGTAGGCAGAAATACACACACGCACACACACACACACACACACACACACGCACACACATGACCATCTGTCAGTAGGAGGACAGTTGTCTCTCTGATTGCTCCATAACAGTGTTGAGACACTCTTGGTAAAACACAGCACCACGCCCCAAACAATAGCCCTGGAGATATGGAACTATTCTTATCCAGGCAGACATCTTCCAACAAGCCTTCTCTGACGTTTCAAACCCGGAGACGATAGATCACTACGGCTCAAAGCCTGTGACTCATACACGATTGTCACTGTGAGGCAATGCAGAGAAGCAAAAATTTCCTTCAGCAGTGAAAAGCAATGAAAACAGACTGTTTTTCATATCTTTATGAGACAGTATAACATTAAAAGGTTCTGATAGTTAGGAATCAATAAATGTATGTAACTTGTTGTCTGTAAGAAAAAGCATGTGTATGTCATAATTATGATGATTTTGTGGAAGTATCATCATTCATTAAGGTGATTCTCTAAAAAAAACACCCTGTGATTACAACAGTGGATCTTATATTTCTCAAATCAATCCTCTTGGAGGAGAGAGGCTGACTCATGAATCTTACCACCTCCCTGATTATGATCTGCATCCAGGCTGACAGCAGATCAGCTCTGATTTATACAAAAAAGTAAAGAAAAAAGTTGCAGATGCAGCCAGCATCACTTCAGAAGTGCTTATTCAGAGCACCACTAAATCAAGTGCATCCACAGAGTAATTGATTCAAGCTCGGTTCTTGTTTTTCACTCCGTTATGTGTTGCTGGCGGGGTGAGTATGCTGCGTCAGAAGAGAACAGCACAACAAAAGAGTAAAGCAGAGAGAAGAGAAAGAAAAGACCAAGGCCAGAACAATGCTTGTTTTAGAGAAAGAGAAACTGAAAAAAGTCATCGTAGGCTCGGGATCAGTGGAGAAGTTGTGCAAAACACTGGCAAAGTCAGAAAAGTCACCTCAGAGCTCTCAAATTCAAGCAGTGAAACTCGCTTGAATTTGATTTCACTGCTTTAATTAGAAACAGCTTAAAAATATTGAACCCATTTCCTATTTTGTCTTACTTGCCTCACAGGAATCGTAACTAGCAAACAATATACCACTTGTACGGTATGTGTGTGTGGTAGGCATGGGCCTACCACACACACATACCGTCATATGAAGGTTAACAGAATCTCATACCAGCCCATGCCTAGTGTGTGTATCTGTCACATTTAAGTAACTTGCACACATCTTATCTTTAAAATCAATGTAATACAGCACAGCAGACATACTGTACTGGGCACTGCCTAACTGAGTGCAATAGCATTTTCCTGTGTGTGCGTGCGTGTGCAACTGTGTTGTCTATGCATTAAATCTGTTTTGTGTGGGATTACATTTTATAGTCAGGAGACTTCCAGGAAGAGTTCTGTGTATTGCTCTCTTTTATTTCTTCTCTTCCCCTCTCTCCTCTCCTCTTTCCAGTCTCTTTACCCTCAAGGGTTAGCAGATAAGTGTAAATATTGGATAGGGACAGATTGTATTAGATAACACAGACCTACATAGAGCCATGCACAGATTATGACTTACAAATACACTGATGGTCTTAAGTCTGTACTTGAAGAACACTTCACAACTGCTCAATGACATAAGAATGGCACCTTTATAACAATAAATTTTGCTAAATAAATATAAAAAAGTTTGGGTGTATCTTGCCCATTTGTCACCTCTAACTGTGTAAATTAGCCAATTTCTGAATCCTGTCGTGTTTTAATGTTTCTCGTCTTGTGATACAAACACTTAAATATCATTAAAAAGTGGAACAGTGTTAATGGAAACTAATGAAAGTAAGTAAGATATGAAGGCTAAATATGAAACTAAATCACATGCTTTGCCGTATAGCGCTAATTAAACACTGTGTTGTCTTTTATCCTTGTTTCTTATAACAATGTATAATTCTGTTTCATATCTCGTAAGTCTACGGATATACTTGGGAGTGGGGAGCCCACACAGCAAACTGGGAGCCTAACAAAATCACTCCTAACTTTACTTTGTAAAGCTGGGGCCTCAGGCAAACACTTAGATACGATTTTTTTACATTAAGCAAGGTTTAAATAACTGTAGATGAGCGTTGAGGGACAATTGAAAACTGGGAGTGAAAGAAATTAGTGTAGCAATGCAGAATGCAGCATAATGGAAATATGAATGTGTATACATAATGCATGTACAGGATGGTTTCTGCATGCGGTCCTGAACATCTCATCTCATTCACTAATGAGAGACACATGCATGCACACATGGCTTTTTACATTAGCAGTTACATTATGATAAAGGTAATATTGGGAGCAAGTGATTATGGTTTTGCCAGAAATCAGAAGACCTCCTTATCAACAGTTGTTGTGGTGCAGCAGGTATCACACAACTACATGGACATAGACAGCATGCGTAAACAGCCCTCCACTTCACAGGCAGTGGTGGTACATGCAACCACTCTGTGGACTGCAAACACAGCTTGACTAAGCAACACCTCAGCAAGACAACATGCACTTAGTATATCTTCCATAGAGCCTCTGTCTGAGCCATGTACTGTGGGAGTCGGCTGCCTTGATGTCAACAAAATCCATGTGAGGAAAGAAGCTGTATGGGGTGTGTAAGTGAGAGAAGAGAAAGAAAGAAAGAAAGAAAGAAAAAAAACTTCAAAGCTGGTCTACAGCTGAGAAGGGGGTTAAAAGGGGTTGAGATTTTCCTCTGGCTCTTAGGAATGCGGAGCAAGAGCAATAACACATTCCCTATGTGAAGCACAGGGAGCAACATAGGACAGATAGCATGTAAACACACACACACAGAAACAGAGAGTCTGGTGTGCCTCAGTCTGTTCTCTCTGCACATATCAAGCAGCCATCTGGTGAACTGGACGATCCAGGACATGCGGCTGAGTCAGACTGTCAGACAGTCCAGCCCTTTAGCCATTTATTTTTTATTCTCCTCAAAACCGTTTATCATCCTTCCCATCCTCAGCTCCTCTCTTCGACCTCTTCTTGTAGCATATACTAGTCTACAGTTACTCTCGTACCATCATTTAAAAACCAGGAGACAATCAGTGATGTCAAGGAAGGAAAGGGGGAGGCTTAAAGAGAATGGTATATGCCCGCTCACCTCTGCTGACATATTGAATTTACAGAGAGCAAAGTGGTGCTACAGGGTGAAAGATGAAGAGAGAGGCTCCACTAATCAAACCATATTGTTCCTATTACATCATATTATTTCCACGCTGGCTGTGTGTCACCTTGGCATCTCCACAATATTCCTCTGTGATCTGAGGCAAGAGCAGACGCAGCCTGTGGGAGGACAGTCTATATACTTTCTATTGATCTCCTTGTTAAGGCTTGTTGAGGCCTGAGGTGCCTGGAGCCTCATCCATAAAAAAAATAAAAAGCACTCTGGGTTATTCTAGATTTCATCATGTTTGGAGAGAAATTTCAGAGTGTAGTCAAAGCTGAGAGCATGATATCAGAAGGATCATGTTGTGCGTAATGATGTAAAGTAGTTTCAGGTTTGAAATATAATAGAAAAATCAATGGTACTGGATGTTTTTGGTTTCCTATCCCAAAAGGGCATGGTAGTGGTTGGGAGAAAAAAGTTTGGAACCTTCTCTAAAGGAGGAGTGCCATCATATGAGACTGCACACACAGATAACCTGCCACCAATAAGCTGGTTTTGTAGCTTCGTGACTTCTCTGTACTTCCTTAAGTATCTATGCTCTTTCTCTGTTGCTATTATTATTTAGTCGATTTGGAATGTCACTTGGAGCCATCACAATGCCGAAGGAGGACATTAAAAGGAATATGGGAAATATGCTTATTCGCTTTCATTCCGAGAATTAGATCTCTTTATTCTTTATTCTTTAAGCTATATCATTTATATCTATCAAATATAGGCTACACAGCTACAGCCAGCAGCCGATTAGCTTAGCTATAAGAGTCTATTTCAGCCATGAAATAGTCCAGCACATAACTGCCCATAAAACCACTTGTTTTGACACTTTTTTTTGTACAGATATAACGTGTTATAGTATAGTAGTTTACAGGTGCTGCTTTAATTAGGAAGGTACAGCCAGGAGACAGTTAGCTTAGCAGAGCATAAAGACTATAGGCAGAAGGAAACTGCTAGCCTAGCTCCAACCACAATTGAAGCCTTTTAAAGGGGCTGTACTCCATATTCAGAAAAAAAGTGGTTTTGGATTGCCTCCACACGGCTCTCACAGACCGTTCCCCAACAGACGCTTTGTCACGGCCCCCGGCGTCAGATACCAAAGCACAAGGTACTCACATGCACTAACATGCACGTAAGGCCGGACCAGCTATCAAAACAAAGAACAGAAAAGAAGAAGAAAAATTACAACACACAGAGGGAGTGTGACTTCACTATGCTCAGGATGCTACTACTCCACTTTATTCTTACATCGCAAATAGTTGTTTACTGCTATATTAATGTTCTGAATATCGAGTACAGTCCCTTAAATATATCTTCCAGTGAACAAAAACACTAAAAATCCCCTCATATCTGTGTTTATTACATGGCTTGAAACTTGGACAGCAGATCTGGTGAGCGACTATCGCTACATCTTTATATACGGTCTATAATCGCTACGCAGTAACTTCAGCCGTAGGGACAACAACACTAATTAGTTAGCTTACATTGCAACAATGTTACAGGTGTGTCAACTGCAGCAGCTGTGCAAAAAGGAAACAAGATGAATGAGGACATCAACATAAATATTCCCAAAGAAGTCCCATTCACCGTGTCTCACTTCACCGCCAACGGAAATGTTCAGTTTAATGTAAATCGGAGCAGCCGATAGCTCGCTAGCTCACGTCAACGCTTCAGCTAATGTTGTGTAAATTCCTGCAGTGATTAAAACAGCAGCTGGGTAATTTGTCCACCTATAGCGATAGCACGGCAGCACCCCATAACAGCCTGACTCATAAAATATACGGCTACTACATAATAATAATTACTACATAATTAATAACCAGGTCCTGATCACCCTGTCGGGGTTGTATTCGCTATAACAACCGCCTCGCTCTACATTATCCCTTACGTGAATCAGGTGTTTTTCTCCATCACACAGCAAGTATCAATCGGTTACTTTGTGGAAGTTAACAGCCAAAAAAAGAACGGTGGTACTTAAGTGCCATAATGCAATGTAGCATTATAAAACATCTGACAGTTTTCACTGGTTGCTCTCAGTTTATAGCATCATGAGGAGATACATTGAGCTACAATAATTTCACACTTTGGAATTTGTCCAAAGTAGGGGAGTTTTTGAATAGCAAAGCTTCTGTGCAGGATTCAAAGTCATTTCACATTTTGGTTATGCTTGGAAAACATTTAACCTAGGTCTGCGGTCTGTCTGTCTCCTGCACAGTGCTTTCCCATCCATTCTTCCTAATACTCGAGAGTGCCTAACATAATACCTGACTGACTGGCTAGCTAGCTGTACAGACCGGGAAGGCCTTGGCTTAAGTGGCTGGATGATTTACAGGCGTTCTGGGTGGCTGGCTCGACACAGACAAACCCTGAATCCCTACTGGACATGCTGGGCTTACTGGGTGGACCGGCTCCTCATCCTCTGGCAGTGCAGACAAACAAAGGCAGGTTTGTTCCTCTGGGAGCCAGCAGGCAGCGACTGCCACTTCCCCTGGTTGGGAAAGGCAGACAGAAAGAAGGGGGGAAAGTGAGATAGATTAAGAAATTCTGAGAGGAAAGGGAGAGGACTGAGAACGATAAAGAATAGAAAAGACAAAGGGAGCTTTTTATCAACTGAGAACGGGGAGGAAATTGGAAAAAGACGGGGAGGATTATAAAAAAAATTTGAGGAAAAGAGCAGAGTATAGAAAAGGTCTGCAAGTCAGACACTGCATATTAGCTGCATATAGTCCAATATGGTTATTGTGTAATGACCTACAATCAATCAAAATGTTGCTTTATATTGACCTTTTCACAAAGTATTTGCCTCACAGCCTCTGAGCGGTCACGACAGGAACAATCCACTCTAAATGCTAACACTATCAACAATCTTCATGGTTGTTCCTCTTTTTTCATAGTGGCTGTGGCATTTTACTGCAGCTCGCCGGCGAAAGAAGACACCTATCCCTCCTCCATCTTCCCTCCTTTCATCTCTCCCTCTGCTCTGTCCATCTCTCCAGCTCCAGGCTACAATGGCGCCTCACCTCTTTCCTCTTGGCCTCCAGCTTCGTCCATGTGCAACCAGCAAATAACCGCGGTCGTGTGAAAATCAGTTTGGATGATTTGGAATCCCCTGTACTAAAATCTCCCATGTGTAAATACTGTTATTCGTTTTTTCAATGTATTACATTACATTCAATTCTCTTTTGAAAATGACATTTGTAGCAGACAATATGTACTAGCTTACTCTACATACTTTTCAGGCAAAATACTTTTGTCCAGGATTGTGAGACCAATAAAAGAGAAGGTTTTGTGTTGCAAACACCCAATTTCTCTGGTCAAAGTTCAAAGGAAGTAACAGGTAACAGCCTGATCTTACAGAAATGATCCCCGCATTATGTGAGGGTGGTGACAAGTGTGTTAATATAATGTACCGGCACCATGGAAGAGAGTGGTAGGCTTGTAACAATTACTACATACTTGTCTAATTGTCAACTACTTCACGTAGTCGCGGTTTCTTTGTATATCTGCAATCAATTGTTAACATTATCTAAGGTCTTAAGGGGAATGGCTGTTGAGGGTAATTATTGATTTTGTAGTTGAAATTGTAATTACATGAGTAATTATTGTTCGGACTGTTGAGCTAAATCTATGATAGTTGTTGGTCCCTATACATGTTCATAGCAACAACAATGACAAAGGGGGATACAGTTAGAAAAAATGTTTTATGATAATAAAGAGGGGTTGTTTACTTCATAGGCTGTGTAGCCTACCTGTGTTACTACATTATCTGGGTCACATAACAGTAATGTAACCAAAAGAGGTACCTGGAATTAATTTAAAACTTGTTTAAAAAAAAAAAAATTGACTGAAAGAGACAATTATATTGTTAATCACAATTATTTATTTGACAATTAATTGCAGAGCAACATGTGGAATTGTTACAGCTCTAGAGGGTGGTATACATCTTCTCATTTAACTGAAAGTGAATAAACGTTTATCCCAAAATGTCAAATTATTGGTGACATTTGGGTGATATGTTTTCACTCCACAGCAACACTCCTCTTCCCCTCTTTCACTCCCTCTGCCTTTTCATCTATTGTGTCTCTGCTCAGCCTGTAGTTTTCTTTAGTCTTGTCTTCTTTCTCATAGTCCTCCTTCTTTACCTCTACTATATCAGTGTTGATTTTACTGAAAGCACTGGCATATTCTTTTACTGGGTTGTCACATATTCCTCTGCATCTAAATGATGTGGTTTCTAATGAATGCAAGTCTCTTATGTCATAATAGGGACTTACAGTAAAGTCTGTCTGTGGTACTCAACACTGGCCTTACACTACTTAATGGCATCTTTATCTTCTGTGGCATCACAATAATGTCCCAATAGGGAAATATGGTCCGTATGTGGTACAGTGTTTATGATTGGCTTCTTTTAAGTTTTATATGAATATTCGGTTTTTATAGCAGAATATTACTGTAAAATCCCTGATCTAGGCTATTCATAGTGTTGGTGTGTTTTTGTTATTTATTTCCTTCCTTCTTCTTGCTATTTTTATCCTCACGTGTACTATGAGGATTACTACGCCTCGTTTTTCAGGAGGGATCATTTCCATTTCTGTTTCTGTCTTCTTTATGATCGTGATGCCAACAGCTGGGAGAGTGGGCCACATCTGCCATGCAGCTGGCCACCATAAAGAGACAGGCAGAGGGATGGGACAGAGAGGAGAGTAGGAGAAAAGGGGAGAAGAGTAGTGAAGGGCAATAGTGTGATAAGAAAATCTGCATGAGGTCTATTATTCAAGGTTGTTGATTGCTGCAGAACTAAAGCAAGAGACGGAGAAGTAAAAGGAAAAAATGCACAATGAAACAAGGAAGAGTGAAAGAACAGACAACAAGTTGGTGACACCTGCAATTCTGAAGAAAAAAAAAACAGGAGTACAGTCATGTGGAGTCAGATGCCCCTAATCAGCTACGTTGCTGTCAGAGCGCCTCACCATAGCAACCATGAGTCATAGCATCGGTAAACATACATAGCACCCCCACACACACACACACACACACACACACACACACACACACACACAGTTTAATAGTATATTTGTTTATTTGTTTATTTGTTTATTTAAAAGGATCCCCATTAGCTGACGCCGAAAACGACAGCTAGTCTTCCTGGGGTCCAAACAATACATACAAAACCCAATAATTACAGTCACAATTACTGATAAAAATATCATATATAATTACACATAAAAGAACAAAAAGAAGTAACAATACAAGAAGTACTGATTAAAATAACGATAAAATAATGCAAAACAACATAGCACATAATACAGCCTCACATAACCAATCCAGACGATATTATGATGTTAAAAACAAATACGTTCTTAGTCTTTTTTTGAAAGCAGTTTTTCCCTTAATTTCCCGAACCCCAACTGGAAGATTGTTCCAAAACACAATTGACCTATAAAACACGGTCCTCTTCATAGAGTCAGATTTTGGTAGGGGTAAAGAAATCTGTCGACTATTCGCCCCTCTTGTGTAATGAGAATGCATATCTGAATAGTAAATAATAGTGTTAATAATTCTATGAAAATATACTAACATATTAGCGGATAGTCTGTGCTTGACCAGCGGCCAAGCCAGACTTTCATGCATCTCAGCGACACTAGTTCTCGGAGAACAACCAAGAACCAGTCTTGCAGCCTTATTTTGAGCCACTTGTAATTTTTTTAAATGACTGCTTGATGCAGCAGACCATACAACAGAACAGTAATCTAAATGACACAAAACCAATGTACAAACAACACGACTAAACAACCGTGAATTTAGAAATTGTGCACATTTCCGCGTTACTGCAACAGCTCTGCCCATTTTAGCAACAACGTTGTTGATGTGATCAGACCATGACAATGTAGAATCAAGCCAAAGTCCAAGAAGCTTCACCTTTTTTACTTGCTGTACATTTTGACCATTTACTTGTATATTCATTTTAGGATTATCAGATAATCTATACTTAGAACCAAATATTATACTAGTAGTTTTTAAAATATTAAGGACAAGTTTATTTGTTTTAATCCAGTTATGCAATTTGCTAATCTCACAAGACAGAACCTGATTAAGCTCTGAACATGTAGAGGCTGCATAATAAAGAGTAGAATCATCCGCAAACATAGTCAATTTAGCCTTACTGAGTATATACGGCATATCATTTGTAAAAATTGAAAATAACAAAGGTCCGAGGCAACTTCCTTGAAAAACACCACAATCCAGGGACTTGCTAGAAGATAATGCACCGTTAAAATAAACTCTCTGCGACCTCTCCGACAAATAGCTCTTAAACCACTTGATAGATGAGGAAGTAAAACCATAACTAATAAGTTTGGAAATCAAAATTTCATGGTCAATCACATCAAAGGCAGCACTGAAGTCTAGTAGTAGTGTACCCACTAGCATTGAGTTATCAATCGATGTTAGCCAGCTATCCGACATTTGTGTAATTGCAGTGCAGGTGGAATGACCATTCCTATAAGCATGCTGAGAATTTGTAGTCAAATCATTGTTAGCAAAGTAACCTTGTACTTGCTCAGAAACCATCTTTTCTAGTAATTTACTTAGAATAGGTAAAATGCTAATAGGCCTACTATTTGGACCACAGAAAGTTGATTTTGTGTCTTTGGGTAAAGGGATTATCTTACTCTCCTTCCAAAGTTTTGGACACACACCACTAATCAGACATCTGTTAAAAATGTGACAAATTGGTTTAGAAATATGTCCAGCTGATAACTTCAACAGCCGACTATCCAAGTTGTCTGTACCAGCAGACCCACCAACAGTCAAAGATCTCAGCAACATTTCCACCTGCACAACATTAACCTGATGAAATTCAAAACTACACAGTTTATCTTTCATAATACATCTTTCAATTAGCTCATTTGAGTTGGAATCAACAGTGCATTTGATTGTCTCTCTAAGTTTAGAAACCTTATTAACAAAATAGTCATTAAAATAATTTGCAATCTGTATTGGCTTAGTCAAATAAACTCCATTCAATTCAACAAAAGAAGTACAAGTAGATTTTTTCCCCATGATTTCATTGAGTACGTTCCACATTCTCTTGCTATCTGTACCACTGTCATCAATTCTCTTCTGAAAATATTTTTTCTTTTTCGCTCTGTTCTCATTGGTCACCTGATTCCTTAGAGTACAATAAAATTTTCTGTCCTCAAAGGAGTCAGAAAGAACCGCAACCTTTTTAGCCTCTTCCCTTTGAGCCATTAAGCTCCTTAACTCAGTATCAACCCAAGGAGCACTTTTGGCTTTAACTGTGAATTTCTTTAGTGGGGCATGATAGTTAACAACTCTCATAAAACAATCCATAAATAAATTAAGGGATACATCCACATCATCAATGTCACTTATCAAATTCCATTTAATCTTATCCAAGTCATTTAGAAAACACTCCTCATTAAATACCCTATAAGATCTTTTCATAATAATTTTAGGACAGGCTCTAGGTAGCTTAGTTCTCCTGGAGACAGCAATACAGTTGTGATCACTAAAGCCAACTGTTACAGAAATAGGTGTTGAGCACATATCAGGATTATTAGTGTAAATGTGATCAATACATTTTGATGTTAAAGATCCTGTATTATGTATACTATATGTGTCCTTGATCAGCAGAAAACTGCTATCAGCTATCGTCCATCTTTCACTCTGTCTCTGGGTTTTTGACTACTTCAGACAGGCCTGCGGAGCTATAGAACACACACACCACACAGATGCAAGCTATCAACCATAAAAAAAAAAACACTTCAAGTGTTGTCACCCCGCTCCTTCACCCCCACATCTCTCTCTCTCTTCCTCGTTCCCATTCTCTCTCCCTGTCCACTCTTCACATAGCACAGTGAATAGGCCCCTCTGTGCTCTGGAAGATTTAACTTAGGTCCTGTCTGTCGCTTACAATCTTTCTTCCTCGACATTACTCTGAAATAGCACAGCGGAGGAACCTGCCTCATATTAAAAAGCGTTTGTCCACGCTGTGAGACCAAAGCTCAGCTGCACACACACTGTACAGGCTTTGAATTATAAAAGAAGATTGTGATGGAACGCCGTTGTATGTGGGGTGTAGGTACTGTAAATAACACAAGATTAGAAACTATCAATGCTAGCGTTCCTCTGATGTATAACAGTGCAGACGGGCCATCTGGGCTCATTTACCTCCATGTATAGGTCAAATGGAGAATCCTGATTATGCAATCATGCTTTCTTTTAATCCAGGGAAAGTCGAAAGCGTGTATACTGTTTTACAAGCATCCTGTCGTACTTTACTTTCACGCAGCTAAAAGTAATCTAACTTGCCCAAGAACAGCTATAATCTTCTGTCACACGACGAGGGCTCTGCGCCTTGCTCAAGGACGCTTTAATAACGGTTGTAAAGGAGGCGGCCTCTAGCTCACCCAGTGCGTTCACCCCATATGGGCTGAGTCCTTTGCAGCGGCGCGGGTTCGAGTCCGACCTACTGCCCTTTGCTGCGTGACATTCCCCATCTCTCTCCCCCCTTTCCTGTGGCCGGTTAGCTCAGTTGGTAGAGCAGGCACACATATGCAGAGGTTTATCCCTCGAAGCAGAAGGTCCAGGGCTCAAATCCGACCTGTGACGGTTTTTCTGCATGTCTTCCCCCCTCTCTCTCCCCTTTCATATCTCAGCTTTCCTATCAAATAAAGGCAGAAATGCCCCAAAATAAAAAATAAATAAAAAGAATAATGGTTGTAAAGGGAGGGACAACATTTCCCTAGCTGGTTGGAGGATTCATACTGGCAACCCTCATGATAATCACAATTCTTTTCCCCTGCTTCCAGTCTTTAGGCTTAGTCAAGCAACAAAACTAATAAGCATATTTCCCAAAATGTCAAACTATTCCTTTAGTTATCTGAAACTACCATAGTTCATGTTTTCCTTTTCAGTTACCAGTGGAGTAATAAAGGAAAGTGATGATTAATTATTGGGTAATTTTGTCATTCTGAATCTCACACTGAGACTGTGCTGAGCCTCCTCTGTAGGCAGTTAACACTTTTGTAGAAATCTCACAAAGGCAGCACACAAGTGTGTTCACACTGCAGAAAGAGGTATGTGGTAAATCACATTCTGTATTGGACATTCATGGTAGGTGCTGCTCAGTGTAATTTGGGACAAAACCATGTGAAAGCAATCGACAAGCAGCAAGCAAAGCAGTTGCTAAAAGCTTGGGAAAAGGATACAGATCAAATCAGACCCTGAGGGAGGGATGTGGTGTTCGGCTTAGAAGGCTTTTCTTGCATTGTAGGTTTTCTGCACACACGTTCCTCATTGAGCAGGCACATATGAGTGTCAACAGCTAAACAGGCTGAAATAGGTCATCACCAAAAAATAAATCAAGAGACCAATGAGACCAAAAATGCAACCCTCGCAACCCAAAGTGACAGTTGAGCGATCCACTCGGAGTTGTTGCTGCTGAGAAAGACTTTTGTTGTTATCTGCAGAGAAAAATGTCACTGAAGCAAATAAATCAACTGCTGATCACCAGGGAAACATGCGTGTACACACACACAAGCTAGCGAGCATCCTTCTACACACACACACACACACATGGTCAAACAGAGAAAAACACAAACCACTGCCTTCACACATGAGTGTCCACTAGACAGGCATTCAAATCCATTGCTCCGATCATTCATCAATCCAGATCAACAGAACGCACGGCAATAAGAGCACATCAAATGCACATAAACAGACACGTGTACGGAACAATTGCCTATGTCTTTGCACTGTGAGCATGCCATTAGCGTGTGCAGTAATGGAACTATATGGGGGGAGGAGTAGTTGCATTTAACTAGCCTGCAGAAATCAGATAACTCCACTCAGAACATACTGAAGGCACTTAGGCATCAGTGTGTGTGCGCACGCGCGTGTGTGTGTGTGTGTGTGTGTGTGTGTGTGCGTGTGTGTGTGTGTATAAGTGTGCATGTGTGTGTGAGAGAGAGAGAGAGAGAGAGAGAGAGAGAGAGAGAGAGAGAGAGAGAGAGAGAGAGAGAGAGAGAGAGAGAGAGAGAGAGAAAGTGAGAAAGTTAGAGGATGATGTGGACATACATTTATTTTAGAAGACAAGTGCATCTTCTGTGTCGGAGGTTCTGTGCAGACTGACATGATCACATCTAATGAGGAGAGGAGTTTCTACCAAAAATTAAAAACAGTGACAGGAGAACAAATGGTGTCCAGTGTGCCTGTTGGCTAATTCCCACTTTTCGCTCTCCCTTTTGTTCAGTCTGTCTCTCTCTTGTTCTTTTATATTGTCACTCTATATATTAGGCACCCTGCTCTGTCTCTGAAGCACGTCCTCTTTCCACCACTCATCTCTTTCCATCCTTCCTCTCTTCACCATATTTTAAGTACTTTATTCCTTTACTCATTATCGTATTCTATTTCTTTAATTAATCCCACCACTAGAAATAAAATTGTTTAGGGGTTTTAGTTGCAGGGCTTGGTTTCATTCATTAACACCCACACACAAATTACAACTGCACAGTAGGCTACCATTGGAACTCTGTAAATTCTCGAAACACACATCATCCAATGTGCAATATAGTAGTCATCACAGAAAATATACCTCAGTGCAGTTGTATACTTCTTTTATACAACCCCAAAATCAGAAAAAGTTGGGACAGTATGGAAAACACAAATAAAAAAAGAAAGTAGTGATTTCTAAATGTACTTTGACCTGTATTTCATTGCAGAAAATGTGAACACAAAATATTTCATGTTTTGTAGGGTCAACTTAATTTCATTTGTAAATATACATCCTTTCCTGTCATTCAGACCCGCAACACATTCCAAAAAAGGTTGGGACAGGAGCAATTTAGGGCTAGTAATCAGGTAAATTGGTTAAATAATGATGTGATTTGAAACAGGTGATGTCAACAGGTGATTGTAATTATGATTTGGTACAAAAGCAGCATCCAAGAAAGGTCTAGTCCTTTAGGAGCAAAGATGGGCCGAGGATCGCCAGTTTGCCAACAAATATGTGAGAAAATTATTGAAATGTTTAAAAACAATGTTCCTCAAAAAAAGATAGGAAGACATTTGCTTATTTCACCTTCAACAGTGCATAACATAATTAAAAGATTCAAGGAATGTGGAGGAATTTCAGTGCGTAAAGGACAAGGGCACAAGCCTAAGATGGACAACCGTGATCTCCGATCCCTCAGGCGGCACTGCATCAAGGATCGTCATTCATCTATAAGCGATATCACCACATGGGCTCAGGACTACTTTGGCAAACCTTTGTCATGTACCACAATACGTAGTTACATCCACAAATGCCAGTTAAAACTGTACTGTGCCAAAAGGAAGCCCTATGTTAACAGTGTCCAGAAGCGCCGTTGACTTCTCTGGGCTCGGAGGCATCTAGGATGGACCATCACACAGTGGAAACGTGTACTGTGGTCAGATGAATCAGTATTTCAGGTATTTTTTGGGAGAAATGGACGCCATGTGCTCCGGACCAAAGAAGAAAAGGATCATCCAGACTGTTACCAGCAACAAGTCCAAAAGCCAGGGTCTGTCATGGTATGGGGTTGTGTCAGTGCCCTTGGCAAAGGTAACTTGCACTTCTGTGATGGCACCATTAATGCTGAAAAGTACATAGAGATTTTGGAGCACAATAAGCTGCCTTCAAGAAGACATCTTTTCCAGGGACGTCCATGCATATTTCAACAAGATAATGCAAAACCACATTCTGCACACATTACAAAGTCCTGGCTGCGGAGGAAGAGGATACGGGTACTTGACTGGCCTGCCTGCAGTCCCGACCTGTCTCCAATAGAGAATGTGTGGCGCATTTTGAAGCGCAAAATGCAACAATGAAGACCCCGTACTGTTGCCCACCTTAAGACTTGTTTGCAGCAAGAATGGGAAAAAATTACACCTGAAACACTTCATCACTTGGTGTCTTCAGTCCCTAAACGTCTTTTAAGTGTTGTGAAAAGGAATGGCAACATTACAAAGTGGTAAATGCTTTACTGTTCCAACTTTTTTTGAAATGTGTTGCAAGAACCAAAATAGGAATTTTGTTTATTTGAAAAAAAAAATACAAATCATGAGGAACACATTAAATGATGTGCTGTTGTATTGTCTGCAATGAAATACAAGTCAAAGTACATTTAGAAATCACTACTTTCTTTTTTTATTTGTGTTTTCCATACTGTCCCAACTTTTTCTGATTTGGGGTTGTAGTTTGAATCATAACTTTTTGTGCTTGTTCTCTTCCTCTGTAAAGGCTCAACAACTCATGTTTTCAAGAAGCAGCTGATTACAAACCAGAAACCCAGTCCTAAACTATTAAAAGACTTCCTCTAAACTGGACAAGCCCCTAACCTGCAGTAGTAATAAAGTGTCCAGAGGTTGGTGTGACTGGCTCTGAGGAAGCACGGCGTGGCTGCCAGCAGTAGCAGGTCCGAGCTGGAAGTGGAGCCGCTTGTTTAGCAGACCCACCCTGACCAACACAAAGGGGGGCAACGCCCTCCTCCACCACCAGCCAACCCAGACAGCACCCCGATTGGCCAGCAGGATGACCTTTGATCCCCGTTGTATTGTGGTCTCAGCTGCGCCAACCCTCCCCCTGTGTGTGTGTGTGTGTGTGTGTGTGTGTGTGTGTGTGTGTGTGTGTGTGTGTGTGTGTGTGTGCAACAAAAGACAGCCTAATGCAAGTCCTAATGCAGCAATCAGAGCAGTGGAAGAGGGGAAATGGTCTAAGGGGAAATGGAGAGTGTGTATGTGTATGCATTTATGTGTGTGTACTGCTGTTTGGATGGGGGTGGTGTAATTATGTTCTAGTTGTGATGACTGAGTTGCAGTTTATATCCAGCAGCCCCTTAGTTTGGCCACTTCTATCCCCAACTCGAGACCATGCCTAGCCTTCCACAGCCACAGTTCCAGACCAAACCTAACCTTCTTCTTCTAGACCCATTTAGACCAAACTTAGCCTTCCTCTAGCCCCAGTTCTGGACCAAACCTAGCCTTTCTCTAGGCCCAGTTCAGGACTAAACTTAGCCTTCCTTTAGGCCAAGTTCGGGATCAGCTCCAGATGTAGACCAGTCCAAACCTAGCCTCCTTTTAGCCCCAGTCTCCACACCAAATCTAGCCCTCCTTTCATCCCAGCTTTAGACCAAACCTTTACTTTCTTTAGACCCACTCTTCACACCAAAACTAGCCCCCTCTAGCTATAGCTATAGCCCTAGCATAGCCTGAAGCTAGTCTAATCTAGCTCATTGTCCACACCAAATTCAACTGCCCTCTGGCCACAGTTTCTAGCCCAAACCTAGCTAACCTCTAGCTGCAGCTCCAGACCAACTCTGGCCTTCCTTTAGCCCCAGCTCTAGACCAAACCTAACCATCCTAGCTTAATCTCAGGCCAAAATTATCGCTTCACTTAACCCAATCCTGGGCCAAACCTAGCCCTCCAGTCTGACCCAGTCTGTCTTTGCAGGTAGTCTACAGCTTGTGGGTTGAGACTTGAGACACCCTAAACCCTGCACCTACTCACTTAATACACTCCATGTGACTCTCTCTCTCTCAGAGGCAGTGGGTCAGGGTAGACCACCCCTAACAGCATGACATGGCTGTCTGAGGAATGCCATGTCATGGAACAGATGGAGCTCCACAGACAATAGAGCCTCACGCATTTTGCTGGGCCTATACAAAGGCATGTGCCAAGTGCGTAATTGAGTGTGTGCATTATAGCTGCAGTCTCAAATGCTTTTTTTTGCTCTCATGTTCTATGAATCTCTCATTTCTGTCATGGAACAAGAAGTGTGGGAGAGATCACACTTAGCTGCTGCACTTTTCCAACAAAGAATAAGCCCTGAAGAAGTTTGAAAATGATGCAATCAAGCCCAAAAGACACACATTAACCGCACAGCATGATGCAATGGAGGGGGAAAGGGAGAATCCTGCAGACAGGTAGAATTATGTGTCTTACATATTCAAACTCAGGGCGCGTGTTTCGGTGGCCATGCTGTCCTGGAGAAAATACACAGAAACACCGCAAACCTATGAACCAATAATTATCGAGGAATCAACGTGACTCTTACAGCTCACTCGATATTACATTATCCTTTCCCACGCCAATAATGACGTAATAACCTTTCCTTCCTGACAATAATCGGTAACTATCATAGCATAATAAAGAGCTATTTATCTATCATACCCTATATAGGCCGATACAGTTACAGTTTTTTTTTAATCTAATATGGCATCATTAGAATATTCCTCTAAAATAATATTCATTAGGACTACCCGTTTGCCGGTTGTTTTGTGTAAGAGACGATCAAAGTCCTACTAGAATACTTGTTTCTCTTATGGATTAGGAATGTAAACCGCTATCAAAGGCTGGAGCTGCCACATTTCATTCATTTCATATAAGGGCCCACTGGCGAGATCCATATCCGCGTTGCAGTTGTGATCCACAACCACAATTACCCCAACTCACAAATCGAGAACTCAATGTCACTTTTGAGTGGATCGCGCACTTCTTGATGGATTCATTCATTATAAAGACATCATTGGGTCTCCGAATAACCCTGGAAGTCTCAGTAAATAGGGGTACCAGATTGGACGGGAATCCAGTAAACTCACCCAATTGAACGACGGATGATCGGCTCCCCGTTCCTCCTCTGTGTAAATCCAGGACCCCAGACAGAAATGTATTATCAGGCTAAACAAGTATAATCTGTAATTGGTAATTTCACAAAAATCTTCTTCATCCGCACTGTGGAAGCGATGTATGGAGGCGATGTGGAGCCGCAAATCAACCTGGTCGGTGCACACACACATACACACAAAATACACAAAATAAAAAGGTTTACAACAACGATTCAAGAGATATTTCGGTGAAATTGGTGTAGGTATCTGTACTACTCTCTTATGCTTTGGTTGTTGACTATGTACTTACTGGGCTGCTTCCCCCGGCTCCACCCGCTAACCCAGCCCTCCCAGTTCACCCATTGGCACAGACGACCGGACATGCAAATCCACTCTTCCCATTGATGTTTTCCAGAGAAGAATAGCAGGGGTCTGTTTCAGTCGCTCCACTGCGCCACCGCGCGGCATCTCTCAATCAATCGAAATTCGTCTTTTGCTTGTAGCAGCCAGTGGTGGAGGAAGTAGGAAACTCTGATCCTTTACTTAAGTAAAAGTAGAAATATCATGGTCTAACTAAAATTCCTGAATTCAAAATGTTACTGAAGTAAAAGTATGCAGAATGACTCCTTTCAAAGTGCTATTATTCAATTTTTCTAACAAATAGCCTACATGTAAGAGCATTTTAATGTTAATCATTGTGGAGCCAATTTTAATACTTTATATATACTACATTAGTAGTAGGGTATAGTAGGCTACTTCATCTCATAAGCATCTATGTTTTCATGTCAAAAGTAACTAGTTACTGTAAGTGTCTACTGTTTCTTGTCTACTGTTTCTTGTTAACTTACTATATGTATCTAAGAGTTTATTGTTTGTATCTTTTACTCTTTTTTTCAATACTGTACTTAAGTGTCTTTTTCAAGGTTCAAGGAGTCTTTATTATCCCCGAGGGGCAATTCGTTGTGCAGCAATAGAATGCAACATAAACAACACATAGACTATACAGAAAACAAACCCCATCAATAATAGACAAAATAAATACAAACTACGCAGACATACACATCTCACAATGACTTATTTACAAAGCCTATAGCAGCAGGAACAAAAGAGTTTTTATGTCTGTTTGTCCTGCATTTTGGCAGACAGAATCTGCGGCCAGACGGTAACATCTTAAAGTCGCTGTTCAGAGGGTGGGTTATATCGGCCAGGACTGACTGGGCTTTCTTCATAGTCCTTATCTCATATAGAGAGTTTACGTCAATCAGGGAGTTTTGGGAAATTTTGCCACACACTTTAGTTATGTATTGGAGCCTATTTTTGTTTTTAAGAGTGAGAGACCCAAACCAGCTCACAAAGGCAAAAGAAAGAATAGATTCAATAAAACAAGAGTAAAACATCCTCATAAAGGTCTTATCGACATTGAAATTGCGAAGTTTTTTGTAAAATTCTGGAATTTGCTGCTGGAAAGCCAATTTCCTTGCGGGAGTCATCCCAATAGGATCAATAAAGAGAAGTCTAAGTCTAAGTCTAAATACAAATTACAATGTTTCCCTGTGAGATGTAGCTGAGTAGAAATAGTAATTAGCTTAGAATGTAAATACTCAAGTAAAGTACAAGTACCTCAAAATTGTACTAAAGTACAGTACTGGAGTAAATGTACCAGGGATCTTAGGCAGGAAACCAGTGCCTTGCTCAAGCGGGCTATGTCAGGTTGCCATTGTGGACTTGATCTCAGGTCTTTGGACCATTACAGTGAGCACGGAAACTTCTACACACATTAAATGCACTCCATTGATTAATGCCAAGCTCTTTATGGTCCAGTCAGTGTCCAGCCTTGATGTCACTTTGCGTTGAAGGTATATAATGGAGTCATTTGATACAATTTGATGATTCTTTTGTTGCCCTTAAACTAGACACATTTAAAGTTAAATTGTCATTTTGTTATTTCAATTGGATGTTTGAGTTTCACTGTGCAGAAGGATATATGTGCAGAGTTTGACACTAGAAGGCTGTTTTCATATTCATCTGCTGAAGGTAACATTTCTCTGTGCTCTCCTTAA
>CM042430.1:29309436-29374436 GCA_023631565.1 Gymnocephalus cernua
TTCACATGCAGATATTTTAAAATGCCCATCACAAGTTCCCAGAGCCCAAAGCGAAGTAGTCAGCAAATTCAGGAATCCTTACCGCATTGTTGCCGCCCATAAAAGTGCCCAGCAGTCCTTCCACCACATCCTGAGCAACTTTGACTGCTGCTCCCACTGAGGAGTTGCAGGTCATTAATCTGAGCTGTTCTCCCTGGGTGGTGACCAGGGCAGACCCTACTTTACCAGCCCCACGCAGCACCTGCAGGACTTCTGATGGCATCACTTCACACAGAGAGGTAGAGAGATAGGAGGGAATCAAGTTAGGCTTACTTACATGGTGTGTGGTGATGATGATGATGATGATGATGATAAGTGTGACAAAAGTACACACAATCTTGCCACAAATAAGCAAAGGACTGCAAGACAAGGGTGTTTGTAACGTGACAGATCAATAGTTTAACCTTGGATGTGAATGGCTACACATTACTGTCAAGACATGCTATAATGTGTCATTAGGACGTGTCCCATCAGTAACGGTGCACCAGTGACCTGCAGACTTGTAAATACAAATTTACAGAATTAAAGACAACAATTACATAGCCTACTCTTGGCTACGTTAACTAGCTCATTAGCTGGCTCCTGTATAGTCAGTGTCACGTTAGCTGCTGACTGAAGCTTGAAATCACAACAAGCTAGCTACATTAAAATAATTATACACAAGGTTTATTCTTCCACATTAAAAACGTTATTGAATTAAACATGCTGCTGTTAACAAATTGAGTCACTCACTTCTCCTGAACCTGCGTTATCCCAGTTTTCCACGGTGAATGACTTCTCCTGCCACTCTCCACTGTGGAAGGTCTGTTTTGCAACGTTTTAACACCCGGAAGTTCAAATTCGAGTGACTTGACCGAGGACCAATCACAGTCCGAGTTTTAATAAGAAGGCGGAACCCATAGCTGAAGGTGTATTCATTTAACCAATAGCAGTGCAGTTTACTAGATGATGGACGTCTAAATCAGAACTGTTCGGCTAATTACGGTCAACATAAGGCGGGCTATAAATGGAACAACGTCCAATGAGAATTAAGGGGCTGTCAACATTTTGGAGGATGCCTACCATGATACCTACGTGCACGTGCTATCACCATAGGCTATCACCGTTATTGTGGAGTCCAGACTCGGAAGAGTTGGATTTTTGTCTGGAGGCTGTGACGCAGAAGAGGATGGTGTTGATTAGCATCCTGAACAACGTGCGTCTCTCACCCATAGACAGTTGCTCTCACCCACCCCCTCCATGACATTCTGGTTGCGAAGAGGTGAGGTCCTCTGGACTCACTGTAACAGACTCACATTTTCTGTAACTCTGGCAAAGTGCAAAATCTTTTGTAGGGTATTTATAATAACCTCCATTTTGCAAATCCAATTTGCACACTGTACGCATGCACATTTAAAAGGCATATTTATTTTGTTTACTTTTCTGATGGTAAAGGGAAAAAAAGTAGATTGTGCAATGAATGTCAGTAAGGTCTCAGACACAAGAGAAATACTGTTTACAGAGGGATGGACACTTGAACACACAATGTAGTAGCCTAGTGTCTGGCACTGCTGTACTGAGAAGCATGCTTTTTTTTTTATAGAATTCAAACAAGAGTATACAATTGTCACAACATTAATATCAACAGCGGAAAAGATGAGATGCCAAATAACAACAGGAGGACTTATAGTAAGAGAGAAATTAGCGTACATGATGGAATTATGACATGTTTCATCTGGCCAAAAAGACCTAAATACATAGTGTATCAAATAGATGGAGAATGGTAGCCTACTTTGGACTAGCCTATTATCCCTGACCATTGCGCATAATATTTATACTTATTTATACTATTGCACATCCAGATTTATATTTAGCCTTTGAACAGTTTTGTACATATTTGTTGTAGTGTCTTTTACATATTTTTTATTGTAATATTTCTATTCTATATTTATGTTCTCAACACTGTTAGGCCTATAGTAACAGTGCTTAAACTTATTCCATTTTCATATATTTATTGAATGCACCAAACTCACAAAGGCAAATTCCATGCAAGTAAAAACCATAAAATTGACTTAATTGGCAATAGCCTACATCCCATTCTGATTCAGTGAGCATTTTGCAAATACTATCAGTGTCGTAAGTGTAAATGTGCCTTATAGGTGTATATTGATTTTTGATGTTGCGCTTTGTGGTCCAGTGTAGTGAGTGTGTGTTGGGGGGGGGGGGCAGTAGAGGGAGGGAGCTGTGCATACGCCATATATGGGCACACCACCGACTCTGCATTGCTATTGGCTGTGGGCCTTATGCAGCTGCTTGTCAACAAGATGGCTTTCCTCCTCCTGTCGTTTTGACACTGATTATTTTGGTATCCCCGAGAACATACCGTAAAAGCTTGTGTCACTTCTAAATAGATAGTGGGAGAGCGACTGCTCGGAGTCCTAACAAGGCGTACGGTCAGATAGACTTTGTTCAGAGGACTGACAGGCACACAAGCCTCGATAGCAGCCATCAACAAGACAAGGTTGATAATAGAACGTAGCTGCTGGCTAATGTCGATGTTAGCCAGCGAGTGAGCTAGCTTAGCTACGTGGACACGGATAGTTAACTCGTGTCACCTGCATTTCACTAGAAAAATTGCTTTGTTTAGAGGGAAATACAGTGGGAAACACTTGTCATCGACCGTATACAAGTCAAGAAGGTTGTCTGTGGAGATTAACGCTGCTACGGTGAGTAAGCTAGCAAAATACAACGTTAAGTATTTTTTTTTTCATCTTGTTAGCCTGCTAGCAAGCTCTGTCATGATATTATGCAGGTAAGTTGTGCTATGCAGTTAGCCAGCTCGTTAGCTAAGGACGGGTTTATTTACGGTTTGCAACAACCCATTAATAAACCATTGAAGTCACTGGAAGCTTAGCTGATCGGGGTCTAGTTAATGTTAAATATTAATAGAATGAAAGACATACTAGGTCCTACTTGACCAATAAGGCGCTGGACATTTTACTAGGACGTTAAGCTACGTTACGTTCCATCAGACGGTCAAAGGTGATTGCTACAATTAAGGCAAAGCAACTTTGTTTATATAGCAAATTTCAGCAAAGCCAATTCATAGTGCTATACATAAAACATTAAAGCGCAATTATTAAACAATCAAAACATCCATTAAAGAGAATAGAAAATAACAGCAACCTCAAATACGAGAATAACAGTTACAGTGCAGGGTAGGAAATTAACTATTACTTGATTTATTTAACGCTGTGTCAAACAGAAAACTACTCTGCCTTGATTTAAAAGAACAGAGTTGCAGCGGACTAGAGCTGGGAAATATATTGATATTATATTTATCGGGATATGAGACATGATATCGTCTTAGATTTTGGATATGTAATATGGAACAAGTGTTGTCTTTTCCTGGTTTTACAGTCAAGTGATGTAATTTTCTGACCTTACCAGGCTGTTCTGAGTGATTATTTATCACGAATCTCAACCCTAAAATATCATAGCAATATTGATATTGAGGTATTTGGTCAAAAGTATTGTGATATTTGATTTTCTCAATGTCATCCAGCCCTTCACTGGACCTGCAGTTTTCTGGGTTTGTTCCAGTATGTGGTACATAAAAACTGAACTCCAGTTCTGACTCTGGGGACAGAAAGCAGACCTGTCCCAGATGACCTGAGAGGTCTGGATGGTTCATAATGTAGCAGAAAATCAAAGATGTATTTTGGCCCAAAACCATTCAGTGCTTTTTAAACCAACAGTATATTTTGAAATGCATTATTTGAGAGAGAGGAAGCCAGTGTAAAGACCTCAGAACTGGAGTGATGTGATCCACTTTCTTGGTCTTAGGACTCCAGCAGAAGCATTCTGAATCAGCATCAGCTGTCTAATCCATTTTTTTTAAGAAGACTTGAAAAGACAACGTTACAGTAGTCAAGTCTACTGAAGATAAAAGCATGGACAAGTTTTTCCCTGAAAAATGAACAATCAGATGAGTATTGTTGCTGTTATTTTTTGTTGTCTGTGACACCACACCTGTTGGTTATCACTGGAGAAGTAATTTCAGCCAGTTTTGTAGGGTTATAAGGTAAACAGAACCAGGAAAAGTAATAGTCAATTTACTTGCAGGCCTGCGTTTGACTAAGAAATTTGAATCGTAGTAAGGACTACATATTGAGTGTTTTGATAATGCATACGCGAACAGACTTATTGATGCATTGTATGGCACAACTCGGTTGGTGTAAGGAGATGTTTAAAAATGGATAAGCCAATATGAACAAGTCTAAATCTGTTTTTGGGAAAGTAGCATGTTAGGATCTCACATTATTGTTGCAATATGTGTTTTCCAGTGGGACATTGAGTGTGGCACCGGGGAACAGTTTATTGCAACAAAAACGTAAGATCGTAATATGCTACTGTCCCAAAAACAGATTTTACTCTTGACTTGTTCATCTTGGCTTATCCATTGCTATAAAATTCTCAGTTTTGTTGGGCTTAAATTAGCCCACTTCCACATAGAGTACTGTCTGATGTAATATTAGGGCTGCTCGATTATGGAACAAATTATAATCATGATTATTTTGGTCAATATGGAAATCATGATTATTTGATTACTCATTGACTTATATTTGATATTCCATATTGATATTCCAATTGTTGAACCTAAAAAACAGTGAAAAAGTTAAACAAATCAACATTTATTGCATTTATTGCATTTATTTTTGAAATTTACTTTTC
Source organism: Gymnocephalus cernua (assembly GCA_023631565.1). Lineage (NCBI taxonomy): Eukaryota > Metazoa > Chordata > Actinopteri > Perciformes > Percidae > Gymnocephalus > Gymnocephalus cernua. The sequence goes on from CM042430.1 coordinate 29,314,189, forward strand.
CCATTTGAACCATTTCTTTTCATTCAGAACACAAGAAAAAATAAGAGTTTACTTGCAAAATAATAGTTTTTCAATCATTCTGTTTTTGTGATCATTAGGAGCCGAAATCGTAATCGCGATTACAATAATTGCACAGCTCTATGTGATATTGTTAGAAAATGCATGATTTGCCCTCCTATTTTCAGATGTTCAAAAGAGGTAATACACTGTGTTGACAAAGTGGCCTTTAGGATTGTAGTATCAAAGCTTGCAATAAAGTCTAACTTGTGACAATGTCACACCACAAAGGGCATCGATGCTCAGACAAACACACAGACGGCTCTGTAGGTCAGTCAGCCACTCTTCCTAGGTGTCCTCTCAATGTAATAATGTTCCTGAGCAGACTGGAGGGATGCACTCAGCTCTGTTGTTGTGTTGACAGTTTGCAGCAAAGCTGTTCTGCTGGCTGTGCTTCTGTTGCATTGTCTTCACAGGCCCCCATGCAGAGAAGGAGATTGAGCTAAGACCTTTTGGCATGCTTCTGTATTATCATTTATCAGCTGTATTTCTGGCTGTGAAAAAGAGTGCAGGATAGCATGAGGGGCCGAGTTTGGAGTTTTGTGTTCATCCCTTTTTGCAAGGGTAGCCTTGGACTTATGGGCTGAAAAAAAACACAAACTATTAAGTCACAAACTTCGAAGTATGTGCTCCTTTTAGCTAATCCAACCTGTTAAATCTTAAATTAGCATTTAATGGGGATGTGGTACATTTTATGTTCTGAACTGCACACACCTACCACAGTGAAATCATTATCCTGGTGAGAGTACATGTCAAACTGCTCCTGATTGATATAGGGAAATGACCCAGTCCAACAGAAATTTAGTTTCAATGTAATAGGACAAAACCTGCCAATCTCTCACTATGCAAACAGCAGGATAGTCATTTGTGAACACATCAGAACCTTTTTATCATTTGTGTATATGTGTTGTGTGCAGCTATGTAGTGAGTATTGTGCAATTGTATTGTGTAACAGTGAGTAAGCCATTTTTGTATTTTTTTTTTTTTATTTTTTTTTAAAGAAATCAAATCAAAATCTTCCAGACAGAGGGGGAATTATGTACTCTGTATTATTGGCATATTGTACATGCTACATGCAACATGCATGCAGGTTAAATAACAGAACTGCTGTGTCCGGTCTGGTCCACTTAACACTGCCCTTTTTTCATTTTAGACAGACAAATCTGTAATATGATTTGACCTATTCAATCAGTATACCTTCTGTTTATAAAAGCTCAGTAGCACCATCACTGCATACTGTGATACAATAGCTAGTGTTACATGGCCTAACTCCTGCCTACATTTAGAACTGCATAGTTCTGTATGTTTGTGGAAGTAGTTAAAGGTTAAGTAAAACATTTAGAAAATCATCATTCTCTTTTGACAGTTAATTTGTCAAACAGTCCCTGGCACTGTAGTGTTGCTGTGGTATTGCTGGCTGCCAATGCGCTTGGACAGGATTTGAAGGATTAGGTTGATGCAGAAAGCTTAAAACCAAACCCAAGCCTTCATTTGCAGGAACAGTTTAAAATTAAGATAAAAAAGTTAAAGTAGCTCAGTACTAACTTAAACCGACTGTAGTACTGAGTACTGAAAACCGAAAGAGAGTGACACTTCAACTGTATCTGGATGTGAGATACTGGATAGGACAGTGTATGTTATAGCGTCCGAGGTCAAAGTCGGAAAATGCCCCCTGACCTCAGATATCCGAGCTCGGAACTCGGACAACCTCGCAGTAGCCCAAATTCAAAATCCAACATGGCTACTCCCTGTAGCAACAGTTGTGAAAGCTGTAGTAACATAAAGTTATAAGCACTTCTGTCTTATTTTTGTCTCACTAAATCAGTCGTTCACACAGGCATGTTTGACTTCTATCTTTGGACATGTTACGTTGTTTGTATGCACAAAAAACTGTGTTATCAACTTGTATTGCTGAAAATGGCTAACCGGGCTAGAGCTAATGAAAATCCGACTTGTAAATGGAACGCATTCAACTTGGGTGTGACGTCATTTCCAGCTCCGAGTTTCGAGGTAAATGAAATGCACTATTTAGTCCTTTCAGTCTTGTCAGAGTTTTTATTTAGTTGTTCAGGCTTATTTGACCTGCAAGTTTCTCATTTACTGCATTGATTTTTATTTATTTTTTTCTTCTTTTTTTTTAAGATTATTTTTTGGGCATTTTTAGGCCTTTATTGACAGGACAGCTGAAGACATGAAAAGAGAGATCTACTAAAAAATGCTAGTGTTGACACAAGTCATTTTTAGATTTTTATTATTTTAGATGTAAACAGTGTTTTCAGATGTCTCTGCTCGAGTGTGGACATGGTCTCTCGCCCAACCACACGCCCAATTCGAGAGAGAGAAATTCTGATCTGTAGTGTGTTAAGGAGAGAGAGAGAGAGATTTTGTGCACTGCAGTGGACAGAATGTCTCTCTTCTGGCCCCTCTTATAATACCATCCAATCTGTTATGAGAGATGGATTGCATGATGCGGTGAAGGGAGGGGAAAAGAGTGGATGGAAAGGAGGTAGAGAATCAAAGTGGTTGACAAGAGAGAGTCATAAGTAGACATGGAGAGAAAGGGGAAAAAAGAACAGAAAAAAAAAACAGTGTTGTAATCTGGCTGCTCTTAGCTGAGTTGTAGCTGTGTGATTATTGAGGAAGTATTTGAATTGGTTCACCACACTGTGTGGGCGGTGTTTGCTTTTTGCACCTGTCTGAGCCATGCCATTAGTCCAAATGTACAAAGCACTACCCATTCAGTGTGTCAGGCAGAGAAACGCAACAATGACCTGTTTTAAAGCCTGTGGATTGAAGAAGTCAGGTGGCTAAAATGGAAAGCAGGCTACTGTGTCGTCAAGAGAGAAACCATCTTAAACAAATGTATTTGCAAAATAAGCTCTTTAACTTTGTTATGTAAAAAAATTGTTTGATGAGCTCTGACTGTGGGAATTTCAAGTGCTGCAATACTAGCTTGTATTGTCAACTAAAACACACCCTGTTTTAACTTGTATTGGCATTATTCCTGAACACCTGAAAATGTACTGTTGAAGCCAATTTTAGTTTAGGCTATTGCTATTTTGTTGTAGATATACATCAAGCTGAGCCAGTCCTAATTGTTGGTTACCTGCCAATAATGCAGACAACTTTTGTCAAGTTGCTGCCACACCCCAACACGTGCCAGGCAATCTGTAAAATGTAACACTGCATAAGAGGACGAGTTAGTCAAAGATAAATTACATGGAGATTTTTCTTATGAAATTCTCACTGGAGATATGTGGATCTATAGAGGTGAAGAGTGACACAACAGAAAGAAAGATGGGACTGAATTGTTTGTTGCCATTTATAGTGGATGTAAAGGACTTGATACATTCATTTTGTTCATAGACACATAGGGTTAAATAAATTCAAATCAATACTAATATAACCTTTATCACATGGATGTTGTGCTCGTCAGCACATGGTCTGACACTCAAAGAATTGAACATCTACTACTACTACTACTACTAAACTACTTGAAGGCTGGAGTGACTGGTCAATCATATTGTATGCATCTATGTGGTTATACTTGTTGTAAGCAAGATGTTGTATATTAACCTGGGAGTGAAGATATTGTAAGTATCGTCATTCATACAATCATTCTATTTTAGTATAGCCAGTGATTTGTCTGGACCAGCAAAACTATAATATTGATGTGCAATGGTCAGTGGGAAATTGCACAGAGTAGTTTTAGTTCAAACTTGATATGAAAATAAACGTCCAGTTTAAACCTATGAGTTTAAAAATGTAATGTCTAAAGGGTAACCTTAAAGGAAGCAGCTCAGCACTGAGAGATGAGTGCGTTCAAGCTGTTCTGGGATGCAGAGGAGGCCTTCAGATAAGTTTGGCTCATGTTTGAGCCGAACATGTTGCTTCATTGCCACTTGTTCCTCTCCGTAAGTATGCCGGCACGTTCCTGGCAGCCCCAACAGCTGGCATAGCTGCGGAAGCACGCTGGTTGGACTAAAGCCCCCCCCCCCCACACACACACACACACACACACCCCCTAGCCTGTAGCATAGGCTCTTTGGCAGGGAGAAAGGGGTGAGGCGGGTAGGACAGCTACAGCAGTCTCACTACTACCCACCCCCTCCTGCTGTTTGCTAAAAATAGGTCCAGCATATGCCTGCATGCTCCTCCCTGTGTTGCCTCCTATTAAGCACGTCCTCTTTGAAGCACTGAGATGCAGGAGCAGAGGGAAAGAGAGGAGAGTCCATTTGGAGCTTTTGTGTTCCATCTTTCATCCCTTTCATCTGCAGGCTGCAGACACCAAACCTGAAATGGAATCCCTTTTAATTTGATTTAAAGGCTCCAAAGTGGGGAGATGATCATAGTACAACGTAGCAAATGTAATTGAGTTTGGCCAAAGTAAGAGGCAGGCCAGTTGTGACTAGTTTGGTTAATAGTATGATGATAGTTCTGTTCTCTCCAGTCTAGTGGCCGGGCTGCTGGTGTACAGTGCTAACACCCTGCCTGAATTGTACCTTGAGGCAATAACTCAATACAGCCTCAATTGTTCATTGATTATCTGAACTGATCTTGGCCCTGATGAGCATTGTTGCTCTAGACACAAACTCTGTTTTCACCGTGCCATTTATTTCTTTTCTTTTCTTCTCCCTCGGTACCCCACCCTTATCTCTCCCTTTCTATTTCATGCAGGTTATATGCCCAGTGTTGCTGGTGACTTTGATGACACAGTGCCCATCAGGTTGGCACTGTGACAGGGAGCCGACAATGAGAGCTCTGGCTCTGGGTCTTTGCTGGCCAGCATAGATGCAGATATGCCCCGGGGGTCCGCATCCTGATGGACCGAGACACCTTCTCCCACATCCGCCTGTGGTGCCCACGCCCCTTTGGCACCTACTCCCAGAACAAAGCTAGGAGCCCAGGCTCAGGGGGCAGTGGGGGAGGTGGCGGTGGTTGGACAGGGGCCCCCTCCCTCTGCAAGGCTGAGCCCTCTCAGGGTGCCAGAAGGACTGTGGATGGAAGTGAAGATGGAGGGATGATAGTGGGTGTGCAGGAGGAGAATGCAGAAGAGGAGGATGTGGGCTCAGAGAACACTCCACCTGAACCTGAGCTTGCCCCCAGCTCCCTGACTCAGAGCCAGGCCCCTCCACCCTCTTCAGCCCCTTCCTCACCACCCTCTTCCGGGTCCCAGATGGAAGATGGCCGCGTGCTGTTAGACACCTGGTATGTCATTAAGCCAGGCAACACCAAGGAGAAGATAGCATTCTTTGTTGCACACCAGTTCAGTGGAGCAGGCCAGCCCAGACCCAGCGCTATGAAGGTAAAGACCTGAAACATAATGAGCATTTTGAAATTTTTGTTTGATTTGGTTAATTTTTAAACTAAATGTAAATGATGTTCCTTCTCTGCAGGTTAAAGGTAACTGGGCAACTGACTGCAGTAAAGCCAAAAGACGAAGAAGATGCTCATCCTATGACCCTCCAACACGCTCCCAAGCTTCAGAGCCTAACCTCAGCCATGACTCCTCCCTTGCGCCTCCTATCCCTGATGAGCCACTTTTAGGAGGAGTGAATGAGACAGACCTGCTGTCGGTGGCAGAGATGGTTGCCTTGGTTGAGCAGAGGACAGCCATGGCCCTCCAAGGAATTGTGGCTGTTCATGGGAATCAACACCACCACCAGCCCCCTAATACCACTCACAGTCAGGGCCTTACCCCACACCAGCACACTCTACTTCGGGGCACGGTGTCAGACCCTACTCCTATTGTGTTTGTGTCAGATAGTTCAAATGGCCAGCCCTCCAAAGAGGACCAGGAGTCATCATCTCCCATCCAGATAGACAAGGAGCTGGAGGAGCAGCAGGAGTCATTGAGGGTAGCCCAGGCCATAGCACACTTTGAGTCCCAGAACCAGGAGAATCGGTTCCATCTGGGCACTGGTCCTGGAACAGACTCTTCTAATCAAGACCGAGGGGGGGAGTCCGGTGTTGTAACCCCTCCTCCACCCCCTAGTCACAGTCATGGTGAGGTTAGAATAGCTTTCAGAGTGTCAAATCTGGATCCACGGTCTCAGTTGGAGCCAGCTGGCAGGTCACGCTGTATGTTTATGAGCTGTGGTGGTGGGGGTAACCAGGCAGCGGCCAGGGCCAAAGAGAAAATCACCTGTGACCTCTACCAGCTTGTCAGCCCCTCATCTAGAGACCCCAGTAGTCTGCTGCTTGCTGCCACAACTGCTGCCCCCAAACCAGATGGAGACCTCCATCACCCAGACAGGCAGGCCTGTGGCAGCCCAGACACAACCCAGGAGGAGAAGAAAGTTGTGGGTAGGGAGCGAGTGACTGGCTTCCATGTGGAGGTGGTGGTGACAGGAGCTGTGGACCAATGTGTGTTTTATGGCAAGGACAGTACAGAGAATGTGCAGGAGGAGACGGTGTGCTTCGCTATGCCTAGTGGTGGGGGTGTAGGGAGCTCCACTGACCCTTCATCAGATGATCCCCCTCCTGGACAACTCTTCTTCCTTCAGCCCCCTCGGGGCCCAGAGGAGGATGTAAAAGGAATGGGCAGTGGGTCAGGAATTTGCTCTTTGGACTGTGCCAACAACAACGGCCCTGGGGCAGGGGTGGCAGGGGGCTCAGGGGAGCGGGCAACTCGACCAGATTCTCCCAGCGTTGGAGAGGACTGTTCAGATCCTTCACTGTGTCGCCTCTACCGCCACGTGTCCCATGACTTCCTGGAGATCCGCTTTCAGATTCAGCGCCTCCTTGAGCCGCGCCAGTACATGCTGCTGCTGCCTGATCACATCATGGTCAACATCTTCAGCTACCTGCCGACACGCTCACTGGCAGCCCTCAAGTGCACCTGCCACTACTTCAAGGTGTTGATTGAGACATATGGGGTGCGGGCAGTGGATTCACGCTGGAATCAAGACCCTCTCTACAGGGATGACCCCTGCAAGCAGTGTAAGCGACAATATGAGCGCGGGGACGTTTCCCTGTGCCGATGGCACCCCAAACCTTACCACCACGACCTGCCTTATGGACGTTCCTACTGGATGTGCTGCCGGCGTACAGACAAGGACACACCAGGCTGCCGTGTTGGGCTCCATGATAACAACTGGGTCCAGCAGCCTGCTGATGGCTCGCAGCCCATTCGCACCAAGAGGGAGGACAGGAGGGAGGAGGCCAGGTAGAGAGGGAAGAGTACACCTCACACATAGCAACTCTCATCTCCTCCTGCTTGCCTCGTTCTTGCTCCCTATCATCTCTGTTTAGAGAACGAACAGGACAAAAGAGGATTACAAGGAAGAATCAGCACTCCAGGACTGTTTGTTTTTCTTTGCTCCAGCACTCCTTTCTCGTACTTGCCCTCAGTGGAGGGAAGTTGAGAGATAAAGAAGGAAGAGAGATTTGTCACTCTCCTTGCCTTTTTTTTAAAGCCCTACAGAATCCCTTTCTCCCCCACTGTGCTCCAGAGTGGCACCTTTTTAAAAGTTTGCATACCAGGGTTGGGGTCCCCTCCTGCTGCTGTCAGTCAGCCCTCTTTCTGCCTCTTACTCATTCGGTTTCTGTCTAACTCCGTACATGGCTGTTAGGTAATTCATGTGAAAACTTTGCAGTGTATTTGATTGAGATTAGCATTCATAAAGTAACGCATAGAAATGTATTGCCCTAGAGCCTCCTTACTGTTCCCAATACTTCTATGTTCTGTGTTGTATCACAAACTTCCATGTTAGCTGTACAATGGTGCTTCAAGGAATAGGCTGTACCGAGTCCAACAGATGTAAAAGTTTTCAGTGGTGGAATGTTAAGCGTTGCTAAAGAAATGTGATTGTATAAAGCAAACTTGATTTTTTCCGTTGTACAAGATGCCATTCGTACCTGTCCTGCGACTTGCGTTTCTATTTCTCTGAATGTGCTGTAATGTTGTACTATGTTGATTAGTCCCCTGATGATGCTGCTGAAATCATTGCCTGTGTCACTGACCTATTTCTGAACTAGCCATACCATTGGTTAATGACAGGCACAGTCTCACCATACTAGCCAGTCTCACTGGCCACTGAGACCTGTTATTGTTTTAGAGTGGACCCTAACCTTGCTGACCAGCCATAAAGAGGAGCCACTGAGTACTTTCTGGTTTACAGAGAATTATGGGAGATGGACTTTATTGATTAAGGCCAGTGGGATTGAATGGGATTAAAAGGAGAAACTTGATGTCACTTTGGAAAGGCCTGATGTCACTTTGTATGGTTTGATTGACTTGCTTGTTTGCCTTTTTTTTTTGTTTGACTGTTTTTTTTTGGCGTGTCAGAGAATGTTTGCTGTTGTATTTGCTTTTATTCTTGAGGACTGTGTTCTCCCTTTATCAGTGTGTCACCCTACTCAACCTGCAAAGATGTATTTTTTTAAATGCTCCATCTTTGTTTTAACCCCCTCCCCACCTCTCTTCCTTTCCTCCGTCCTCCGATTCGGCAGAGGGCAGTGTTTGCCAAAGCCGTCATTCATTCTTCAAAGTGGTTGAAACCAACTACCACAGACTGCAGAAACTCTCTACACCAGCTTTCAGCCTTAAAAGCCCCCTACCTCTTACCCACCCTGCAGGAGATTGAGGTGTCAGATACCTCACTGATGATCAAGAGTATTGGGAGTTGCACAGGACCCTGTAAGTGGCTAGATATCAGATGCTCGATAGACTCCATCCAGCTCTACTGGATCCACCCATAACTCTTTGTGTGGGAGTGTAAGATGAACAGTGCCTGGTGACTCCTCATTCTTGGAAAAAACTCTCTTCTCCTCCCCCCTCCCTTGCTGTTAAACTCACCCACCCCTGCAAGCTGACAGATTGGACTGATGTGATGAATGATGCTGAAACTGCATGGAGGTGGGAAGATGGTTGGGTATTCATGGGAGAACTCTGTAGGATCCAGACATGTACAGTGCTAATGGGAAATATCTGCTTAAATAAAAACAGAAGTGATGATTAAAACTGGAAATCTGAATCCACCTGGTTTGTGTAGTGTGTGTGTGTGTGATTAAGTAAATATCAGGCCTGCAACCAATGATGGTTTTAAAGCTGATCCTATAACCGTGATTGATTAAATCATTTGTCCTTACAATGACTGTAACAATGTTCATCACATCTTATCAGAGCTGAACTTAGTGTAACAAACAGCCAAACAACTGCTTTCAAGAGTATTATATGGGGCAGATAAGCAAGCAATACTTTATATTTTTTAAGATATAACCACCAAATATCTTTTGACTAATGACAATCTTAAGATTTATTGTATGACTGATTAAATGATCAAGCACATTTAAATAGATTAGAGACCACATTGAGAACTAGACATGCGCAGTAGCCTACAATATGAACTGAGTATTAATTGCTCTCTTGGTGACTTTTGTAAAGTGACTCAATTTAATGCTTTTTATTGATTTCTTGAGCCAAAGTCTTAAAGGGAGTCGAAAAAAAACGTTGAAAACAAATCTTCGGGCTACTTGATACTTTATTGAGTATACATTTTACCTGGCTTCCACATTATACGTTTTTCTTCTCGCACCTCTTATTTCAGTAATTGAATCAACATGTAAGAGTATACAGTAATGGCATTCTAACCTCAAAACATTTTTAGACTGCATTACACACACTGGAGAAATGCAGTGAATGATCACAACCCATTGTGCTCTACAGAGAAGTGAGACTGTTGGTAGTATACTTGCTTGACTGCCTGATTTTTTACTTTTTCTCTTAATCTCTGGGATTTGCAGTGACAAGTACTTGCCAACAGGTGGCGACATTGTTTTGTTTATTCTCTGAAGAGTGACTTACTGAATCATACCAACAAAGTGATTAAACTTAATCACATCAAGATTCCAACTCACATGCACTTTCAACTAGAATTAATATTAATTAATATGACTGCTAAGCGTAGTAACCCCACAAAAAAACTGCTACAGCCATCATAATGAGAGCATTAACATCCACAATGTACTTCCACACCGGGTCCTCGCTGATGTCAGGCAGCTTCTGTGATGCCTCAAGAGTGTCTTGCTCGTGGGCCTGGGAGCCGCTGCCCCCGCTGCCCCCGCCACAGAACCGGCCAACCAGGCGACAGATACAAGACTTGTTCCCCTCTTCAGCCACTGAGAGGAAGAGAGAAGAGTTGGTATTTTCTCCTAGATTTGTCTGTTTTTGTGTCTGTGATCTCCTTTGTTTCTTACCTGCATCACTATTCTCCCTCATCCTCTCCTCAGCCTCTCTCCGAGCTCTTCTTCCTTTCTCTTCCTGCTCCCAGTCCAAATCCTTCCTCTCCTCTTTTGAATGACGCAGGCTGAACACCAGACGATGGAGCTGACAAGAAAACAATTTCATAAGCCACAGAAACAGACACCAGTTGTACATTTCCTCTAAAATGCTGGCAGGTTTTGCTTAATCCAGTTGCAGATCAGGGCTCTCAAAATACTTTCATGTTATGTAGGGCTGCTCGAATATGAAAAAAAATCATAATCACAATTATTTTTGTAATATAGAAATCAGCGTTATTTAACACGATTCCTCATTGACTTTTGGAAAGATGTTGCATTTATTAAACTTAAAAAACAGTGAAACAAATCAACAGTGGAAACATATTGAACTGTGAAATTTCCCTTCACACTGTTCCTGTTGAACTGTTTGTTTTTTTTCCCCAATTCAGAACACAAGACAAAATAAGAGTTTACCTGCAAAACGTAATGTGTGAATCAGTGCATCTGTGAGTTTATTAACTAAATAAGTCACTTACATGTAGATCCTCTATGGGCTGGGTGCAGTAGCTGACCACCAGCACCAGAATTGACGTACAGAAGAAGAGTATAATTCCAAAGTGGAGGTAATGGATCCCACACACCAAGAAAGGGCAGTAAGACGGGAAAACACAGCTGCCGGAACCGAACCAGAACTCAGGCAACATCCGGCACAGACCCATCAGCAGGCCACCTATCAGGCCCCAGAAGGCACCCTTGAAGTGAAGGCAGATGGAAAATCAAATGTTCTGATGGTATGATTCCCCCAGGTGTTTAATCAATAGTAATATGATTTAATATGATGTTACCATGTGTGTCATCTCACCTTTTCATTGACCCTCTTAACAAACACAGCCAGGAGGAAGACTGAGGCGATAGGCGGAGCCAGATAGCTTGAGACTGACTGGATGTAATCAAACAGCTGACCGCTCTGAGCCGCCTGCACAACTGGGATCCAACAGATACTGACGGCTACGATGCACAGAACCCAGACTCTAAAGAGAAGAGGAAAAACAAAAAGAAGAAATACATGGGCGGTTGGTGATGCCTTCAAACCTATCCATATCAATTCACAGTATCATACAACCCCAAATCAGAAAAAGTTGGGACAGTATGGAAAACACAAATAAAAAAATAAAGTAGTGATTTCTAAATGCACTTTGACTTGTATTTCATAGCAGACAATACAACAGCACATAATTGAATGTGTTCCTCATTATTTTTATTGTTTTTGTTTCAAAAAAACAAAATTCCTATTTTGGTTCTTGCAACACATTTCAAAAAAAGTTGGAACAGTAAAGCATTTACCACTTTGTAATGTTGCCATTCCTTTTCACAACACTTAAAAGACGTTTAGGGACTGAAGACACCAAGTGATGAAGTGTTTCGAGTGTAATTTTGTCCCATTCTTGCTGCAAACAAGTCTTAAGGTGGGCAACAGTACGGAGCCTTTGTTGTCGCATTTTGCGCTTCAAAATGCGCCACACATTCTCTATTGGAGACAGGTCGGGACTGCAGGCAGGCCAGTCAAGTACCTGCATCCTCTTCTTCCGCAGTCAGGACTTTGTAATGTGTGCAGAATGTGGTTTTGCATTATCTTGTTGAAATATGCATGGACGTCCCTGGAAAAGATGTCTTCTTGAAGGCAGCATATTGTGCTCCAAAATCTCTATGTACTTTTCAGCATTAATGGTGCCATCACAGAAGTGCAAGTTACCTTTGCCAAGGGCACTGACACAACCCCATACCATGACAGACCCTGGCTTTTGGACTTGTTGTTGGTAACAGTCTGGATGATCCTTTTCTTCTTTGGTCCAGAGCACACGCTGTCCATTTCTCCCAAAAAATACCTGAAATACTGATTAATCTGACCACAGTACACGTTTCCACTGTGTGATGGTCCATCCCAGATGCCTCTGAGCCCAGAGAAGTCGACTGTGCTTCTGGACACTGTTAACATAGGGCTTCCTTTTGACACAGTACAGTTTTAACTGGCATTTGTGGCTGTAACTACGTATTATGGTACTTGACAAAGGTTTGCCAAAGTAGTCCTGAGCCCATGTGGTGATATCGCTTATAGATGAATGACGATTCTTGATGCAGTGCCGCCTGAGGGATCGGAGATCACGGTTGTTCAGCTTAGACTTGCGCCCTTGTCCTTTACGCACTGAAATTCCTCCTCATTCCTTGAATCTTTTAATTATGTTATGCACTGTTGAAGGTGAAATAAGCAAATGTCTTCCTGTCTTTCTTTGAGGAACATTGTTTTTAAACATTTCAATAATTTTCTCACGTATTTGTTGTGAAACTGGCAATCCTCGGCCCATCTTTGCTCCTAAAGGACTAGACCTTTCTTGGATGCTGCTTTTGTACCAAATCATAATTACAATCACCTGTTGACATCACATGTTTCAAATCACATCATTATTTAACCAATTTACCTGATTACTAGCCCTTAATTGCTCCTGTCCCAACCTTTTTTGGAATGTGTTGCAGGTCTGAATGACAGGAAAGGATGTATATTTACAAATGAAATTAAGTTGACCAGACAAAACATGAAATTTTTTGTGTTCACATTGTCTGCAATGAAATAAAAGTCAAAGTACATTTAGAAATCACTACTTTCTTTTTTTATTTGTGTTTTTCATACTGTCCCAACTTTTTCTGATTTGGGGTTGTACATCCATACACTTTGGAATAGCCCCAGAATTAATTGGTCAAAACTGCAATGTTTGTTTCAACAGAAGCCCTTAAGATAAACTTTTAAAGTTGTGGTATCAATCACATCACAATTAGCACTTGTGTCCTGGGTTTCAGTTGAGGAGCTCAGTCTAGTTATCTTAATGACATTTCATTGGCCATCTATAAACCTTCGTCGTATGTGATTTAAAGTCTATAATAAGGGAAGACATTTGGAAAATTATAGATATTTTGGTCTATAAATTGTTTCGTTTCAAAATGGTTAATGGCACAAAATATCAGCTATTGGTAAGTTGAATGCAAAAATTGTTCTTATTAGTAAAGCCCTTACCCAAACCCTTGCAGTGTAAATGTCTATGCATGGAGTAGAACCATCATGAAAAAGACTTTATCAAGAAGAAGCATATTAGACATTGTACACATTGTTTTGTTAAACACGTGTGTTGTAAAATATAAAAATGCAGAACACACTGTATTCCATGTGTCCTGTACTGTATATAGTGTAAACTAGTAGTGTGCAATACTGCAGAATTTGGTATTGATCCGATACCAAGTAAATACAGGGCCAGTATCACCAATACTGATACGATACCGATACGATACAGATACCTTTTAATAATTAAAGTGGATTCATCATCAAATTGCTAAATCTGAATGAGTTTTCATGACCTTTAAGTGTTTTTGTGATTTTTCCTTTGGATTATTAATAAGTTAAAACCCAGGACAGAATTTGCATATGCTTGTGTTAACACTGTATCTTACAGCCTTTTTACAAATTATACAGCTTGCCATTGTTTCATTTTCGGTCTGAAAATATAGCCACACAGCGCTCCTCTTCCTCTCTGCCATTCTTCTGCTCCGTCTGTGCTGCTGGCCGATGCCGGGCCTGGCTGCTTGCTTGCTTGCTTGTTTGCCTGGCGCTGCTGAGTCACGTGACGGTACAACATCAAATCACAAGAGGGGGAGGAGGAGCAAAGTGAGCCTGCTCTGCGCTGTGACAGGAGTGGCACTTGAAAGCAGCGGCACTTTTGCCATTTTAGGCCTTTATTCGATAGAACAGCTTAGTCATGAAAGGGGAGAGAGAGGGAGAATGACATGCAGCAAAGGGCCGCAGGTCGGAACTGAACCTATGGCCGCTGCAGCGAGGACTGAGCCTCTGTATATGGGCGTGCACTCTACCAGGCGGGCTACCCAGGCGCCCGGCCAGGTCGCCTCTTTGATGAAACTGCAGCAGTGCACACTGGAGAGAAACTAAAACTAAAGTATTGATCTCATTACACTGGTATTGATCACTACCAATACCAACGCTTTTTTACATGCATAACAAACTGCTTGGCATAATGGATGTTTTATTTTGTATCATATGATGCTCTGATGTTTCCCTGACAAAGACCTTGTAGGTCACAGCGTTGCATCATTGAATGTTTGTGAGCAAAATTCAGTGTACTTTCTTAAAAGTAGTGAATCGGTTAGCACAAGAGAAAGACACCGTCAATTTACCTGCCCACAATAAGCAGCTCGCGCTGGGTGGCCCATGGTCTGATACGAGTCCAGATGTCCATGGTGAACAGAGTGCTGCTGCTGTTAAAGATGGAGGCCAAAGAGGACATGAGCGCAGCTAACATCACAGCCAGCATCAGACCTCGCAGACCTGCACAGAGAGATCATGGCAGCAAGAAAAGGTGCGTGGAAGAAGAAGGGGACAGAGGTGGCAAGAGTGGAAAGGATGAGAAACAGAACGTAAAACGTATCCTCCTCATCTTTTTTAAAAGTAGTCTGTACTGCTGTGCATGTAAACACACAGTTTGTTATGTGTTCTTACCATTTGGCATAATTGACACCACCAGTTTCGGATAAGCGATGTTTGAGCAGCCCACTTCAGTCCCACACACCCTCTCACACACCTCAGGGACAACACAGCCAACCTCATCTACAGGTGGCGGAAAAACACATACACAGCGTAAAGATACAGATTTCTTTTTATGACAGTTGCTTGATAAAAGTACAACCATGCAGAGATATCATACTTCACTCTATGGTGTGTCTGTTGTTTTTATCAACCCCCTTTAAATGTGATTTGAAAGGACAAGTGTAAGCCACAGACCTGGGTAGAGTACCCTGCTGATCATGCCGGGGAACACCATGAGGAACATTGGCAGCAGTTTGAGGTAGCCACACATGATGCAGCCGGCCTTCACATGGGTCAGACTACGAGCTGCAAGGCACCGCTGGACTATCACCTGGAGTCATACAAGACAGGATAGCGTATTTTGTGTCAAGAAAAGACTGTTTCACACATGAAAAACATTTCCAAAGAGTAGGGCTGGAAATCTAGTCAAGGTTTATAGTTTGGTTCAGTTTTTGAGTAAGCACCAAAAGGGTCCATCCATATCCATATATATTATATATATATTCATTATATATATTCATTATATATATATATATATATATATATATATATATATATATATATATATATTCATTATATATATTCATTATATATATATATATATATATATATATATATATATTATATATATATATATATATATATATATATATTATATATATATATATATATATATATATATATATATATATATATATATATATATACATACACACACAATTTCTAAGGCATTATATTTTTTATATTGTAAGATGTTAAGAAGTCAGATTCTGGTCTTATCTCAATTTAAACCAAACATGTAGTTACTAGACGCTGGTTGATCTATGTGTATACCTTGAGCGATAATACCAGCTCTGTGTCACTTTCTGCCCTTTCCCTCTCCTTGAATTCCCCCAAGATGGAGAAACTAAACCAAAGCTTTTCAACTGACAACGTCACACTGGGATATTCACCTGGTCTGAACACCAGTACCAGCCTCCCACTATAGCAATCCCAAACAGCACTCCAGGCCAGGGCAGGTCCCCTGTGGTTGGGTGCCTCAGCATGCTGAAGGCGTCCTGTCTGGGGGTGTAGCAGTGGGGGGAGATGTTGTAGCGCTGGGGATCCATTGAAGAGAAATTACGTGGCATAGCAGAGCTGTATTTGGCCAGCAGAGCGCTGTAGCCTCCTACTTCAGCAAAAGCTGGAAGTCAAAATGAGAAAGAGTAAGTTCTTTGTAATTTCTGTGTATTTTATGCTGGACCCTAGTGGGTTTTTTTTCATTCAAAGTGATGACACTCTATTCACCTCCGAATTCCATTCAACCCTTTAATTTCCATAGCTGCATGGTATGCATGAATATCCCTGTTACTATATTAACAACATGTAAAATTAGACTGTTTTATGTAAAACAAAATTACTAAAAATACACACACTGTATGCTTTGCTCTTTCCTACTCAGCTCAAAAGTCTAAAGCTCTCTTGTTGTCCTAACTAAAGATATGAGTCAGCTGCTGAGTCAGCACTATCATCTCAACGCATCACCAATTCACAGAAGAAGGTGGCCGTTTTTTCCTCCTCCACTGGTTTCTTGCCCACTTTTATCTTGTCTGCCTCCTTATTTGTCAATAATCTACACAAGGATTAGACTGGTATATATTGACCAAGTATAAAGAAATCAATAAAGTTGCAGGGGGTGGTTGTTGTTGTGTAGGCTGAGGTGGAGAGTTTTGCGGCTCTGCAGTGTCAGCGTACAGTACACTGCTGATTACTGACCCTAGTTAACCTCTTTCCTGTTGTGAAGCTGCTGGGGAGGGGCACAGCCACATGCCTAGAGGGACTGACAGAAGCCAAAAACATGAACTGTGTGTAGTCTGAATAAAAAATATCTTTTGGAAGGTTAAATGCGATGCCTTGTACTTACAGTAGCCGGTGAGGACGAAGGCCCCGGCAATGATGACAAAGGTCTGAACTGTGTCAGTGTACATCAGAGCAGCCAGGCCACCTGGTAACACAGTCACACACCTTAAAATACACACACTTACACACATTTTGACATTTAAAGAGGTACTTCAACAAATTCGTATTGCACTTTGATAAAGTTGGGGGACTTGCAAGAGACAGGTAAAAAGAATTGAAGCAGCAGAGGGCGATATATACTGATTGTTAGGTCAAGCTCCACGAACACTACATTCCTACATTTCCCACAGTGCAACACGTAGCATCTTTTCATTAATTAATTTTGTTCCCTTATGAATGCTCACATCTTTCAAACTCTACACCCCCCAGTTTGTAACACAGGTTTTCCGTTTTGAATTTGCAGTTTCCAAGCCAAGATAACCCTGATGACATGACTTTGACATGATAAGGGTCATTTTTGCTTCCTCCTCATAGAAGACATTATGCAACTGTTTTCAGAGGCTAAGTAAAAATAAGGTTACTTATAAAAAGGAATACAACTATCATGATGGGTAAACTAATGCTCATTTGTAAATTTGGTGCCCCTTAAAAAAATCTTTATGGAAAACTTTATGGACTAGCCTCATTACATGGGCTACATACCTGTAACAGTGTACAAGGCTGTTATTAACAGAAGGGTGATGACGGCCAAGTAGATGTTCCACCCTAATGCCTGCTGGATAAACACAGCCCCTGAAAACATATCCACCTGGAGAGAGACAGAGAGGGGGGGGGGGGGAGGGAAGCAACGAAGAAAGAAACATACTGTATGTTTTGTTTTCTCAGACGGGATGACTCACTGAGATCTTGGTGAAAATGTAGAGAAACAGAGAGATAACGGAGAGGTAGAGGCTGATCCTGGTCCCTCCAAACCTCTTCTTCAGGTACTGCGGCATCGTGATCACCTAACAGCACATTTCACACAGCGTGCGTATCGGTATAGGAAATTACAGAAGTCATCATGTCAGTGAACGATACACTTGTTAACACATGGTAATACAGCCTGAACTACTTACTACTTACCCCAGCTGTGAGGTAGACAGGTACAAACAACCAGCCCAGCAGCAGCACGATGAACAGAGCCTGACGCAGTAAATGAACAACACACAATGTATGTATAACGTATGACATGTTAAATCATGTTATCCTCCAATCCACTGTGAGAGACTTTGACCTATTACAGTAGATTCAGGTGGCTTTTGGCACAAGAGTAATGTATGCATGAATTCAGTGTTTTGAAATGGTGATTAATGGGAATTAAACTGCAGAGTTGTACAAGCTGTGAGTATGACTTACATTCCACTCGAACCCTCCCACAGCGATGCCACTTGCTGCCCCAGTGCCTGCCAGGCCCACAAAGTGACCACTACCAATGTTGCTGGCAAACAGAGATGCACCAACCTGAATTAAAAAAGAACACAGAAAATCATTGAAGAAACCAAATCCAAACTACAGGAGTACCGTGACATTATACAGTATGAAGACTATGAACAGAAATGCACTAAACAGAGCCATGCATAGCATATTCACCCATCAAAATCTTTCTGAGTTTCAAAATCGAGCCATATATTGCCCCATTTCTGGAAGGAACCACTATATTTTGTTACTTATTGAGATAAAAAAGGATATGACCAGTATTTGGACAAACTCTGCCTCGACATCCTTCCATGACTAAAAGTCATGAACTTACAGTTAAAATACACCTGCCGCATACATTTTTTATAAGGATACCCTAAAGACATTTTACAGTGTAAAAATAAACTTCAGCCCCCTCTGATGGACAAACTATGAAACGATAACATAACCTTTGCATTTCTGTGCTGCAACGTCTTATCGGCCAACATATACACTGATATTAATAAGCTAATATTGGTCTGGCTCTTTATTGAACTCACCGGCCACCAGGTCATGGTGCGTCCTGCCAGGAAATATCCTGCAACTGTCCCACGTTTGGTCCGAAACATGGCCTAAAACACAAACAGGACAATTGTGTTAATTCTCACAAACCAAAAGCAACGTCACCGGTGTTTCCTTATACATACAACTGTGAGACATACATATTTTATTGTGATATCATTTATTTTTTTATTTTTTATTTAGTCATAATAATCTCCCAAAGATTAGACTCAGTCTCAGTTACCCACACAGACTAACACAGGTGCACTCACCCAAATGCCGACACTAATAACCACGATGAAATATCCAATAATGACGGAGATGTCTGCTGGGTTGTTGATGATCACTTTGTCTGACGAGGGATCCGCCATTGCTTCACTTATCCTGTAGCTTGACTTAATTAGCTTTCTATACTGCAACCTGCCTTTGATTTATCTGGAGCTTTGCTTCTAATAAAGCCTACAAAATACCACCTTCATCTGCAAAAACATCTAAACTTAGATATCAATATGAACAAGAAAAAAAAGCTGCATCTGTAGAAGAGTGATGCCTCGGTAGCACATTTTAGTGGTCAGTCCAAGTGAGAACTTTGGCCAGCTGTGACTGTGACAATGGGCAGTGTCAGCAGTTTATTAGGGGAATTATTAACACCTAACCATGAAAAAACGGGTATCCGTCATGTAGTTCCACTGGATTTTCAACATTTTACGTGCAGAAATGAAGACTTGTATCTATTAAAGGCCTCTTTTATTCCCAAACAGATACTTCATGTGCCCCCCACCATACAAAAATAATTAATTAGCCAAAATACTTAATCATTGTTCCTGCAGTTGTAAAAATTCACCAGTGAAAAACACATAAGCAAACAGTCCTTTAATCATTTGATAGCACTGCTTTCATCCAAACATCCATTTGCCTTTCAGTTCACAAACTTGGTCAGGTGTACAAATGAGGGAAGATTCACTTCTCTGAATGGACACACAGTATTTGGGTGTGTGCATGTGTGCAAAGAGCTTGTGTTAAACAGATTTTAACATCAGCATAGAAAACATGCACACGCACACAATCGCCACCCACGTGTCATAGGAAGCACACGAAGGAGAAAGAAAATCAACTCGTGACATTTCAAGGTGAAAATTCAGATATTTGAAATGAAAAAGGCAACACACAAACTAAAGCTCACATCTCTTCACAAACCAAAATGACAAAAACTAAAAAGGTAACTGTTGTGTGTTTGACTAGTGAACTTACTACTTATTAAATAAAGTAACTGGTGGTGTTAAAACATCTGCTGTTAGCTGGGAAATTGGGGGAAGTTTCACTATTCTGTTCTTGAGGGAGTCATTGTAACACTTTGGAAAGTTTTAGGTAGGCTGGTTTGACTGAAATCTACTTTTGAATCTACTGGCAGGTTGACTCATTATAACCCAGTGGAAAGCAGAGCTATGAGACAAACCTGACCTGTCTAAATTTGAGTCCTTTTTGGGGGAGCTACATGAATTTGGCCTCAATGATCAAGTTTTACAATTACATTATGTGAAATACCCTCTCTCACCAAATGAATGCTTTTTAGCAGGTTTGAATTTTGAATTTTCAAGCTACTATTGAATTACTGCTTCAGCAATAAATCCAATTTGCAGGTTCCTGTAGTCATATCCCAGTTGTAAGATTTGAAAAAGGAATCCTATTTTGCCATTACAGACGCACATCCTGTATCCATCCCAATTTCTTGTTTCCAGTTGATAATGTATTCACAGAATCTAAACTGTGTCGATGTTAACCAATCTAAAGTTGCATCTGAAAACTAATATCTGGCCTGCAGTAATGGAAACGTTGATTGTTAAGATGGTAAGGTCAACTCAGCAGGTTTTGAGTGAATTACCTCCAAAAAATATTTCCCTGCTGCTGTTTTAGCATTTAAAACTAATTCATTTTAATGTCACAGACATCTTTCAGTGATTTTCTCTGTCTGACTTTAAGTCCAAAACAATCTCAAAATGTCCTTGTTTTATGGCCTTGTTTGGTAGTTTGCAATCTGTTGACAACACTGGTAGAATTCTGCCATTTTCAGACACAGCTGGCAGTGTTTTTTATATGCACATATCACCCGCAGAAGTATCTGGATTTCATCAATGTGAGGAAATAAGAGAGGAAAACAGAAGTGAAAGGATTAAGGAAAACATGTTGGCCTATAGCAAAACAATGTGCTTACATTTGTGGGCAAACTTTCTGACCTTTCATAAAATCAGAATTTAAGAAAAGTTACTTTAAAATCACTTTCAGACCTCAACACATCTGATCCTGTAGTCTGTCTTAGCCTATAGTGCCATCCTGCAGAACGCCAAGCTGCAGTCAGAGCAAAGAAGTTACCATTTCGAAACAACTAAAACCTTTGAAATACATTTCAATAAATTAGGTACAGTGCTAATGTGTTCAGATAATCCATTACCTCCATGCCAAACACATTCACGGGTCCTGTGGCTGGAGCAATTACAACCAAAATGTAATTCTGACACGGCTGCTAAATCAAGTAGACAATTGTTCACCTGGCTTGAAGGTTTAGAAAAGCTGCGGTAGTCTGGACACGATTTCTGTAGGTCATCTTCACGACACCCGCACATATTTACCTCGCGTCCCTGTAATCACACCATGCTAGCTGAAAAGAACAGTTCAAGTTTTCTTTGCAGCACACCTTCATAAACATCTATACCAAATCCTTCTGACAGTGGATTTTCTGTACTTAAACACACATTGTCATATCTATTAATATGGAAGACAGTGATCTGGCTGTCATCTTTTTGTGTATTATCCAGCCTTATCTGCACATTTCTCCCATTGCTATGTTCCACTTGTTTGAGGCAGAAACCTTTAAAAGAGCATTTAGGAAAACCAAACATAAGCACAGGTTCTACCAAGTAAAAGGACGCTATCTGGTCTGTGTGCCATATTTGGGATCAGTTGGAAGGATCTGCCTGCCTGCGTAGTGAGACCAGTGAACAGAGCTTTGCAATATTCAACACTAGGCAGTGTCCAGGGGCAGGTATTTGACTTTCCTGATGTTGTGAAGGATGAAACTGAACAAATGAGCCACTGATGTGCCGTCAAAAACCCGCTGAGGTTTCCTGCAGTTCCTGCAGGACGTTCAGCTCTTCACTGGGTTATGAGTTTGATAATAAAAAGGATTTGTAACTCGTATACCTTATGGCTGCTTTGTTTGTGGCAATAAATGCGAACATACATTTTTTGCTCCATTTTGTTGATTAAAAAACAAAATGACTAATGGTACAAGTAAAAACTGTCTATATGCAAGTAGTTTTATGAAATATATGTTTCACTTAAGTCACGTTTATTTGTATATCCCTTATTGCAGTTTCAAAAGGCTTTACAGGCCCACGTTAGAGAAAAAAACTAAGTTCAGGCAAATAAAGTGGAACATAGCACATTCAGAAATGTGCCAATGTCCTTGTGTCTAAACTAGACGCTGCTTAAAGATTCACAGCATTCAAATGGTTTCCAAACAGCCATTCAAAACTTACGGCAGCAAAAAGCTGAAAATAACATTTTGTTTTAAGAAAACTAAAAAGGCCTTTTTTTCTGACAAATAGTCGACTAGTTACATTCAGGTGCACATTGCCTGACTTTTAACCAGTTTCTGGCTCCACTTGTACATTTTATTATCCATATTACATTTCACAAGATTTGTCTGCATCCAGTGCATTATAGGTCTACTCTGGGCTGCACTCAGACTGTATAAAATGGTCTCTTCCTTGTGACTTCATCTCAACACCAACAGAAGAGCTAATTCAAACTCAGCCTGGAGCTCATCTTGTGTTAAATGAACGGCTGCCTTGACTTCAGTCATACTGGTCCCTACAAAGCTAGTCAGCGGACTTCTTGCAGTTTTCTTTGGCTAATCTCAGTCTGGACAGGATGTGTTTCTTAGGGAACTTTAAAGTGGTACACCCAAACTGGCTCACCCCTCCTGTGTCTCCAGGGAGTTTCTCACGTCTCTGGACCCAACTGCGCCAGCCGGGCTTCCAACAGTACACACTGTCATAGAACCGTGAGCCGTTTTCACCACCCAGCACATAAATCCTGCGTTTCCACCTCGCCACACCCCCGGCTGCAATCCGCCGTGGTAGCCCGGGAAATACCACAGGGCTTGGGGAACGGTCGCTTCCACCACCTGCACCCCCTCGCTGCTCTGCAGTGACCATCACCCCTCCCCCAGTCACCTCCCTCTCTACTCCAGACCCCCTGCCCTCTCTGAAAAACAGAACACGCCCAGTGGCGTCTAAAGTCTCCAGATTGGTGTAGTTTCCATCCAGGAACTTGGTGGTATCCCTCATGTATCCCCCAATTGCACACACTCCTCCTCGCACTGCTACTCCTCCAGCAAGACAGGTGGCGCCGGAGTCCAGAGCCACACGTGTCCAGCAGTCTGTTAGGGTATGATAAATAAGCACCCCTGAGTGGACCACAGCACGGTTCTGTTCAAGTGTGGTTCCACCCAGAAGGTAAAGCCGTCCACGTAATGCTGCGCTGGCAAAGGCGCGCAGAGGGAGCGGTAACCGAGGCCCTGGAGCCCACTGAAGCGTAGTCAGCTCCAGGGTCTCACTGGAGTCCAGCAGAGCTGAGCGGTTACTACCACCCAAGGCATAGATTGACTCTCCACAGCCCAGCAGGCCTAGCATAGCCCGCGGCTGGATCATGGAAGGCCGCTCTACCCAGCGGTCCAACACTGCATCATATTCATGCACAGCTGCAGACACAGAGCCTGTCCGCAGAATCCCACCCGCTACAAACAGCCGGTCACCTACAGCCGTACAGCCGGGACTGACCAGTGAACCCAGTGCTGCTAATTTCTCCCACTTCCCTGTCCGAGGATCAAAGCAGTCCACTGTATAGTCTCTTGCAGCTAAATTCTCTTCTTCCCGAGGTGTCAGGTCCACACAGACAATCTTCTTCTCAAACATGCCCTCCCGTGGTCTCAGAGGCCCCCCAAGGCCCTCACCAGCTGCAGCGGGCCCTAACTCCTGGCACAGTCTTCGGCTCTCTTCCTGGGACAGCAGCCCCGGCCGCAGGTGGTGAAGCAGAGCTGGCATGTGGGCGTAGCGATCTAAGGGTTGGTGCTCTGCCCAGCGGCGTGCCGCGTCATAAACCTCTGCTTCGGAGTCCACCCCCAGGCGGTCAGAGCTCAGGAGGCTGCCTAAGGTGCCGTGGTCAAGCAGGAGGAAGTCTTTCTGCCGGGCCACCCGGGGGAAGTGCTGGGCTACGAGCCGCAGGGAGGCACGCAGCAGCAGCTGGTCATGGTGAGAGCGAGCAAGAGAGTACATCCCCAGGCAGTTATCCACTGAGAGGTGCTCAAATAGAAACCTGGAGAGATAAGAGTAGAGAACAACCACAAGTGGAGAGAAAGACAGAGGGGCAGAAGAGGAAATGAGACAAGAGGGTTTAAAATCCAGAAGACAGAAGCTGGTTTGTTAAACCTAATGCCAAAGTAAATAGATAGCCACCTGAATTGTAAAGGCTAATGAACAAGGCTGTAAACTCGATCATCTGTCACTTTTATACAGCAGATTTACCTGGAGCACAGGTCTTGAAGGGGCATCACCTGAAGCCGGTTGGCGGCCACAAACAGATCCTCAGCTGTGTCCAGAGAGAGCCCAGCCTCACCGGTGTACACAAACTGGATGACAGTCTCCATGACAGACGGCGTCACTTCCTCCAGTCGGATCTCAGTGAGGCGAGACTCTACCAGCGGGCTGGTGAACATGGCCCGAAAGTACGGGCTCACGGCTGCTAAGAGGACTCTGAGGGGAGAGAAGGATGAAAGATAGAAGACAACTGTTTCATATCACGTGCAGAAGATATTTCTACATTTTAGAGTGCTACTTTTTTGTCTACTCATAAGAAGTAGCTCACAGTCAAACCAATGTGTTTGATATATTTCCCCCTTTTTGATATCAAACAGAGGGTGCAAACAGCTTTCTACAAGAACAGAGCTGGCCTGTATAATTGCAACTTCATCAGTTACATCTGCTTTGCATTCTATGTTATAATAATTGGGGAAATACTCATACAAAATACTGTTTTTGCCTGTTTTTCTCTGACTCCCAAAGTCACCGGAATAAGATGACACCCCATACACACAGAGTAGACACACTGGAGAAGCATCTGCACACACCATAGATAAAGTGAACTCTACTGAGTAGTCTGACCTTAGAATGTGCTGCATGTGATCTGGGGTACCTACAATGTGCCTTGTTACCTTACAGTAGGTAAGAATAGCTGTTGTATATGATTCAATAACATCTTCACACATGCATAGATGAGTGAAGAAGGTAGACTGGGTAAACCCAGCCCAATCTGCCGGCGATTTGATTTTACCCTGCAGTCAGGCTGGAAACCTGTACGTTTATCTGTCCTGCTTCTGTTACAAATTTGCGGGAACCAATCACAAACTGGCGCGCTATTGGCGGGTTTAACACAATGACGATAGAGAAGCGACCAAGCAGCTTTTTGTTCACATTCAACAAGCCGGCCACCGAATCGCAGCAACCTGTTGATGCCGCTGTCGCTGCTACGTCACCCGGATCGTTGGTCTGATTGGTTGAAGGACTATCCAATTGCGTACAGAGTCATTTGAACTATGCCCGTTGATCACGCCTCTTGTGCAGAGAAAATACAGAGCAGACTCCCCAGACTAATGTTCAATCTTAAAAGATTGAGCTTGGTCTGGTGATAGCCAGACTACGAAGAATGACTTTATTTGGTAATCTCTAATCTTGTATGTCCAGCATTAGTCTAAATGTTCCTTCAGAAAGACAGGAACTTCAGAGTTGGGATGACACTACATGACACTACACTATGGTTAAATTGTACTGCTTGATCCTAATTCTCCTCGTAATGCCTCTACGTAAATCATCTAAGTTCCCCGAAACTTCTTTGGTTTCCAAGCTTATCAGCTCTCCTAAATTATTAACAATTATTGAATTAACCAATCTGTAATTCAATTGTTAGTCATGTACTATGTATCTTATGGTTATAGAACTTATAGAAATAAATCAAATATTTGATAGTTCTAGTTTAAAGTGTTCTCAATTTCCTACAATTGTTCTGTCTATGTATCAGCTTCTTTGTACTAATATAGCGGTCATACCTGTGACACATGAACTTCTTTCCCTCAACAAGTAGAGTAACATCACACAGCTGCTGAGCATCCAGGAGCTGCTTCAATCCTAGAACAAAGCAGAAAGTGGAAGGAGAAACAGAAAGGAGGGTGAGAACAGAAGGAGGGGTGAGTAAGAATTAGACAAAGCAGAAGAGAGAGAGGTTGGGATGACAGGTGAACACCATCCTCTCTATTCTCGTCATGTACAGTATCTGTCTCACCATGTGTGATGTAGTCTCCCAGTGGTGTGGTACTGTCATCAGGGAAGTCCTCCTCCTCTGAGTCGCTGTCCGACAGAGGTTCTCCTCCTCCCCCGTCCCCATCCTGCCATGGCTGGGGACGCCAGGTGACTGTGCCCCCCCGCACAGCGTTCATCTGAGGTACAGTACACAAACATTATTTGTATATAATGTTACAGAATTATTCACAGAAAATGTGTTAACTTATATGCATGCAAGACCTATCTGTAACAGACAGCCCTATGTAGATAGAGGCCTATAACATATATGACCCAGATAAACAAAAATGTTACTTTATAAAAAAGGACCTGATACAGCTCAAGTTTAAGTTTGCTAGCTACATATTTCTCCATAACTAGCTACATAACTACTCCCTAGTTCCATTTTTTATTTTATCAGAAGGACAATAACAAGTATGTTAACCCATAAACGACTGGCTATAATAGATAACAAACACAAAGCAGACTGTTGTTGTAGCATCAGTTTACCGGTAAGATGTTTTGTTTAGCTTACAGTACCTTTGCTCTTCTTCTCGTTTCCACCGTGAAGGCTGGTTGGGTCCCACTTTCAACAGAAATTGGTGAGGCAGGTTGGGGCAGGCTAATTGTATCTAAGTACCCGGTTATTACCAGAAGCTTCGGGAGGTTTTGCTTGCTCTCATCTGGGTGTCTTGGTCCTCCGGGCTCAGTTTAAACGCTCGTCCCGGGCCCTGTGGAGGAGACGCGTTCAGGCTACTCGCTGCTCATCCATCACCAACGTTACTGACTGCCGGACCAAACTAGCTTACAAAGGAACAATTCTCCCGCTGTGCAAAGGCTTCTAGTCGTAACACATATCAGTCCACCATGGCACTATGCTAACACGTCCAGCTCGGTGGTAAGGCAGTAACGAAGAAAATAGTTTGTAGAGCCTACAGGGCAGAAATTAGGACTGAGTTCAGTCGGCCGCACTTGTCACGTCTGAACCGGATTACCGCAACGTTAAACTTCCGCTCATCTGATTGGATGACCTTTGGCTCGTGACGATTGTTTGGAGCTGAGTCGTTTTCTGTCACTGGGAAAATTAAACTTTTCCAGCTCGCTCTTTGACATTATGTGAAAACCGTTGCGTAAAATAGCAGTTATATATTTTTTTAAATATAATTTTAAATGAACACACTCGTTTTATTTTGATTAAATTTCCGAAATACTGAATTCCGCATTCATGCTGCATTTAAGGCAGATATGACCGTTTTACGTCAAGTGCTCCCTAGTTCAATGATCATTTAAAAAAGACAAGAAGGAAGGCTACAAACTGTGAATAGTTATTATTATAATCACATATTATGCTTCCATTTAAGTGATAATGCATAACTTGAAGTGCATGGAGAAAGGTTGATCGAGAGCGCACACATAGTATAATTACGATTATTCCCATAACCCTGAATGCAACATTAACCACAAGACAAACATGGCGACCTGCATCGGCATGGTCGCAAGAGTTGGAGGCACTGTTCTTACTGTGTTAAAGCCGGTAGCAAGACAATGTTCAAGGCAGAGGACACGTGTGTTCATCCCGCACCGCTTTTCACACGGAGCCCGGAGCAGTTTGTACGAGCATGTCTGTGAAGGTTATAGCGACAAGCCCGAGCTCGATATGAGAGCAGTGTGTGAGGAGACCGACAAAGTCATAGCAAATGTAGAGAACAGGAAGGGGGACCTGCGAGGGGACGATGTCAGGAATATTGTAAGTGTTTATTTAGCTGCAAATGCCGTCCTGTTTGTGACATTAAAGCCGTGACAACTTTATCTTCTGTCAAACCCTCGTTTCTGGGGTTAACAGCTGGCTGTGTGGATGCTCATAAGCAAAAGCACAGACTGTAAAGCATAATATTTATTTTAACAAGTTCAAAGAGCTGAATGACCTTGCTGCCCAATGTGCATCAACATGTCAAAAAAACTGAGGGACAGTGAATGACACACACACACACACACACACACACACACACACAGACAGACAGACAGACAGACAGACAGACAGACAGACAGACAGACAAAGTGTATATAATTAATATAAATCAATCTTTATTTTGTGTTAATGTTCATATTACTTATTGTGTATTGTCCAACTATTTGGACAAATTGTATTTTTATTTTAGCAACATTGTTATTAAAACTTTCATGCCAATAAAGCACCTTTGAATTTGAATCTGTACATCTTAATATCAACGTCGACATTCACGTTGTTCAGACACGGGGAACTTTATTCTAAATTCTAGACTTTTTCACACAGTTCTTGCATCTCAGCAGTAAGCAACAGCTCAATATACTGAAGCAGAGTGCAACCTGGTAGTGTTGCTAGCCAATGTTGAGCTTACTACAGCATAACATGCTAATGGTGAGTCAATAATACAATGTAATTCTTCGCTGGAATACCAGTAAGGATGGATGGAACATCACAATCACAATTATTATGTGGTTGACTCTGAAAGCTGATATGAGCACTCTGAGAACAAAGTGACAAAGCAGGGTTTGGTTCAACAATGTTTTGAAGGTTTAATGAGACTCACAATAATGTATACATATGGTGACAATTGCTCCAGTCATTTCTATGACCTGAGAGTAGATAGATAATAAAGGGGCACCAAAGGATAGAAGGATTGATCAAGGTTGGTTGACATGGATACATCATCAGAGAGGGAACAGTGAAACAATGCATGATACAAGGTCAGATGAGGCTTCAGAGTTTTAACACAATGGAATGTAACAGATTCACAACTAGAGCTGGGCAATATATTGATATTATATCGATATCGTGATATGAGACTAGATATCTTAGATTTTGGATGTCATAATATCGTAATATGGCATAAGTGTTGTCTTTTCCTGGTTTTGAAGGCTGCATTACAGTAAAGTGATGTACTTTTTTGAACTTACCAGACTGTTCTAGCTGTTCTATTATTTGCATTTACCCACATAGTCATTATATCCACATGACTGATGATTATTTATCACAAATCTCATTGTGTAAATATTTTGTGAAAGCACCAATAGTCAACACTACAATATCGTTGCGGTATCGATATCGAGGTATTTGGTCAAAAATATCGTAATATTTTATTTTCTCCATATTGCCCAGCCCTATTCACAACACTGAGTGACGTGGAAATGATGTACAATACATTTACAATTGTTTATAAAGTCTGTTAAAGTACTCGTAAAAATGGTAATGTAGGTTATAATACTAACTATAACAACAATATTGTTTCATAGAAATGTCGGAACAAGCAAATAGAGTATTTAGAATCAGACCAAAACTTTGTTGGTCCACTGTTGACACACAACATATTTAACTTTAACAGTATCTCTCAATATTCTTACATACTGTATATAGGCTACGAGTATATTGAAAAACAACTGTATAGGAAGATGCAGCAGACACACAGCTAAACAAAGACAACAAAGCTAAAGCAAGATAAGGGAACTAACAAAAATATAGCTATTGTATGTATTCAAGCATTGTCATTAAATGTGGATAAAATGTAATGAAAACATGGTGAGCCCACTGTTCTACTGGATTTTCAATTGATTGTGTGTGTGTGTGTGTGTGTGTGTGTGTGTGTGTGTGTGTGTGTCGACTAGGTATGTGTGTGGCAGGAGCTTCAGGCAGTGAAGACAGAAATCTCGGGGCTGGAGGAGCAGAAGAAACACATCAGTGACACAGTCAAAGCACTAGTGGTCAGTAAATGCTATTACAGCACTGGTCACGGTCACCGCTTTTCTGATGTTTGTGTCGATTGTTTTGAATATATAGAACTTATGGATGTGATTTCATTTTCACTACTTTGAGTAAAAAGCTGCATCCATAATTGTGACATGAATCATCTTTTCTTCACAGGCCAAGAACGACAAGAAAGCCCTTGGCAATGTAAGTTTGGCACTTTAGAATTTAAACTCTTTAATACTTTATTGACTCGGTCAATCTTGGCATTATTACTCTGCTTTCAGTGCTCTCTTCGTTGGTACTGTAAATCACATTTGGGACCAGTGCTGAGTCCTTGTTGTTTATCACGCAGCTTCCAGAGTACACCCAGGCTCTGCAGAAGGGCCGAGAGATCCGCAACAGACTGAATCAACTTTACCCCAAAGAGACTGAGCTGGATCAGGAACACTATGGACGAGCGCTCAGACTGCCCAACGCCACGCACCCTGATGTGGTGAAGACACACACACACTTTGTCCCGTGCATCTGGGGAGAGATTTACTGCGAACTGTGTCTTTTTAAATTGAGTGTAGTTTGAAACTTCCTAAAGTTCATCTTTTTCTTTTTCAGCCAGTTGGAGACGAGAGCCAGGCAAGGGTGGTGGAGCTGGTTGGACAGAAACCAGGTAATTTATGTGTCAGATCAATAATAATCTTAAATGCTTTACCCTTGTGTGTTTAAAAATACAAATATCATAATCTGCTCTCTCTCTGCTGTAGAGTTTGACTTCAAGCCAAGAGGCCATGTAGAGCTGGGGGAGGACTTGGGTCTCATCAGGCAGCGGTGAGGACGACTTGTAGTACTTGTCCTACTTGATATTCCACATTGTTTGTGCACTATTCTTCTGAACCTTTTGTTCATATGATTCAAAGGAACCTGAAGAAGAGATGGTAGTTTGTCTGTTTAGTGAGCCTGCAGGTTCAGAGCAAAGATACGAAAAGTTTGAAGAGCAAAATGCCATTTTGTGTGACTATGGTAATACCATAATAATTTATCTAATATTAAGTTCATTGATATGAAATTCATCATACTTTGTTCCTCTATTCCTATTCTGCAGACATCTAGCTCATGTCTCAGGCCACAGGTCCTACTATCTGAGGGGAGCAGGGGCCAGACTTCAGACAGCACTTCAAAACTTTGCCCTTGACACACTGCAGCGACGGGTAAGCATGTGTTTTGAAATATTAGATACTGTATAAAGTCTGCAAACTGAATGTATTCTTATTTTTATTATTCTGTTAACATATAGGATAGCCAAACTTGAGTTTTCTTTTTGACTCCTGCAGGGCTTCATTCCTATGGTTGTACCTGACATGCTGAAGGGGGCCGTGTTTGTGAGTAGCAGAACTCTGAGCAACTTTTTTGAAAATTCCTGATTTTGCATAGGTGTTAAGATAAGACAATTTGACATAATTGGAAGATACTAAACTTAATATCTTAAAAAAACAGAGATTTACATGCACATACAATTTGTGTCAAAAGGAGCCAGCTGAGGTGGTTTGGGCATTTGGTAAGTTTCCCCCCTGGGCGCCTCCCTAGGGAGGTGTTCCAGGCACGTCCAGCTGGGAGGAGGCCTCGGGGAAGACCCAGGACTAGGTGGAGAGATTACATCTCCACCCTGGCCTGGGAACGCCTCGGATCCCCCACTCGGTGCTGGTCAATGTGGCTCGGGAAAGGGAAGTTTAGGGTTCCCTGCTGGAACTGCTGTCCCCGCGACCCAACCCCGGATAAGCGGATGTAGATGGATGGATGGATAAATTAAATATCAAATCAAATATTTTTGAAACGTAATACTCAGACATATCAGTTTGAAGACCAAAGCATCTTTCAAGCCAAACAATATCCTTTTTTTCATCATTCTGTTTTGTCCACCTCCAGGAGGGTTGTGGAATGCAGCCCAACGCCCATCGCTCTCAGGTCTATTCACTGGACCAGGCCCGTTTCCCAGACCTCAATCTGGCTGGGACTGGAGAGGTCGGGGTGGCAGGTAAACTTCATTCTTCTTCACTGTTAATAAACATATGCACTAATGTCTGTCACGATGAGGTTTTAATTTCATCGAACAATAAATAACCAATAAGGTTGTTTATCAGTACCAGTGAAGTGCTGAGTTCCTGGTTTTCCTTTGTAATTTCACTAAACACCATATACACACACACACACACACTTGTTTGTACTTTGTTTCCCTAGTTAGAGCTTTTCTAGTGTAGTAAGTTATGTGTTCCTCTCTTCTCCAGGCTATTTCATGGATCATGCAGTAAACTGGAAGGACCTGCCTGTCAGGTGAGGTGTATCCCTCACTCCTTGTTTGCTACAGATAGTGTTATATTGGAGTAATTCTAGCTGACGTGATTTGTCATCTCCCACTGCAGGACGGTGTGCAGTAGCACCTGCTACAGAGCAGAGACGGACACAGGCAGAGAGACATGGGGGCTCTACAGAGTACATCACTTTAACAAGGTTACATGGACATATATTAGAGACACAGGAGTTGCTTGGATGAATATGTATACAAAACTGTGTATTGCTAACTCTTTGTTTGCGGTAATAAGTGCAATGTGTTTATGGTTATAAACAAGTGCCTACTTTATTATGATGATGAGCTTTGTAATTAACTGTGTGTTGTGTGTCCGTCCAGGTAGAGATGTTTGGAGTAACAGCAGATGAGACAGGAGAAGAGAGCTCTCAGCTGCTGGGGGAGTTTGTTTCATTACAGAAAGAGATGTTCTCTGCACTGGAACTACACTACAGGTTAGAAAAAACACACACACACACACTCACACACACAGTCACAATCTTAGTCGCCCTGTTGTTTCATACATCCAATAAATTTGACATGATATGTGGAATATTTGTGTGAGTTATGGCTCTATTTGTAGCTCCAAGTTGTCTCTATGTGCGTTTACACTCAGAGTGCTGGACATGCCGACACAGGAGCTGGGTCCTCCAGCACACAGAAAGTATGACATTGAAGCATGGATGCCTGGGAGGGACAGCTATGGAGAGGTCAGTCCCATTATATCAGTTACCTACTTACATTATTTCGACATTGTAAGTCAGTAGGTAATGGTAAGGTAAGTAGGAAATGACTGGATGTCAACTGAGATATCTGCTGACTATGACTGACTAAAGATGTTCATTTGTGGTAATAGACAAACAAACATGCCTTCAGCCATTAGTGACTCCCTTCCTTTGTCAGTCAAAAGTCTGTAGGGTGCCCAAATATGCAAGGAACATTTGGACTCTATTTAGCTCCAAAATGCTGCCCAAGCAGTTGAGAAAAAACATGTTGATTATACTGCATGTGCTATGAATGCCAATCAAGTCTAATGGGGGAAGATTACAAACAAGGTCTGTCTATTGTAGCCATACCCATTGAGCTCCACAGAGCCAGTTAGCTGTATTTAGCTGCTGATTTTGATTGTTTTTCTTTTCTCTCTCTCTCTCTCTCTCTCTCTCTCGATCGATATATATATATATATATTTCTCTCTCTCTCTCTCTCTCTCTCTCTCTCTCTCTCTCTCTCTCTCTCTCTCTCTCTCTCGATATATATCAGATTTCCAGTGGGTCCAACTGTACAGACTACCAAAGCAGACGCCTCAACATCCTGTATGAGAGAGAGGATGGCAGCCTGCAGTACGCCCACACAGTAAGCACTGCTGTACAATCCTGCGGGTTTAGTTCTCAGCAGTATACCATCTCCGTAATGTTTTTTATTTATTTATTTTTTCTCTCTAGGTGAATGCTACAGCATGTGCCATCCCCCGAACCATCATCGCTATCCTGGAGACTCACCAGACCAAAGTAAGACACCAACATGAGGGCACACTTCACACGAGGGTTCCCAAAAACCTGGAAAACATTTAATGCATTAAATAATTGTCCTAGAGAATGCCAAAATAGATTTAGGACACTGTACAAACAACAACAAAACATGACCTTGTTCCCTTTCCACTGGGCTAAATGTGTATTCATTTGCATTAGAGTGCGGATCGGGCCGCATTTTTCTGTCCGAGCCCGGCCCGCGTCCGACAGAGCAGTAACCGAACCCGACCAGAGCCCAACACAGTTAAAATCTCATTTTTTCCTCATACTAATGACACGTACGTTTGTTTGTGTGGAAAGCCCGCTTTTATTAAGCAACTGTAGGAAGGCATTCAGAAATGTCAACAGATGAGTGCATCAGCGCACACGGGGCAACAAGCGCACGTTAACACAGGCGCGCACAAGAAGTCCATTCATATAGCCTTTGCAGTAAATGAAACAGGCCCATAGGCTACCTACATAATAAGCTGTTTTAAATTTAAAATGTTCAATGCCTTATCGCGCTGATGTGACCGAGCCAGACCCAAACCCAAACATCATTTCTAAATATGTGTCTGAACCCGGCCTGGCCTGGCCCGGCCCACCGGGGTCCCGTCGGGCTCGGGTCGGGTATCCATCCTCTAATTTGCATGCACCTGTGTTCCCTCTGTGAGCTCCCCCTGGTGATTATTGTTAGTCAAAACATTTTTATATAAATTGGTCATTAGAAATGGTGAATTAACGATATAGAAATAATACTTCAATTACCTCTATATTGCAAAATAGTTTTACTTTTTCCTGAGGGAGAGAAATTGTCTAGCAAATATTACAGGCTTAGTTCACTCAATTACAGGGGAATGCCTAAAAGAGGCATTGGTCATTTTGATAGTCTGTACAGTAACGACCCATTCATTCCCACATTTCTTTACATGTATGCTGAACAACAATGAAATGCAGTACACCTCTTCACTTTGTTTTCTGGGTTGTGATTTGCTTTTAATTTAGCATTGAAAATGCATGTCACAATGAAAAACAATTTAGTAGTCGTATTTCACTTTATTTCTTCTGTTTTTAAGATAAGATAAGATAGACTTTATTAATCCCGCACTGGTGAAATTCCTGTGCTACAGCAGCTCCAAAGAAAAACAGTGTACAAGTAGACATAGGAGAAAAAAAAAATACAATGTATAAGAACAAGAAAAATAGAATCAGTTATAATAATAATAGTAATAGAAACAGACAAATTTACACAATAAACCCTTATATAAACAGAGAGTATATATACACAGATGTACAGATGAGTAAGGTGCGGATGAACAGATATGACATACTGCACAGTTTGAGGTAACAAAGAGTGATAAATGAATAAGTAAATATGAATAGTGCAGAATATTGTCCAGTGCTGGCTCATATTGCAGAAACAGCGAGCAGTGCTACATTATGATGTTGCATTAAAGAGTCTGACTGCTGCTGGAATGAAGAACCTGCGGTAGCGCTCCTTGCACTGAGGGTGCAGCAATCTGCTGCTGAAAGAGCTGCTCAGGGAACTCAGTCTCATGTAGGGGGTGAGAGGTGTTGCCCATGATCGATGCCCGCCTGGCTAACATCCTCCTCTCCCCCACCTCCTCTATGGTGTCCAGAGGGCAGACCAGAACAGAGCTAGCCCTCTTCACCAGTCTGTTTAGTCTTTTCCTGTCCCTCTCTGTGCTCCCAGGCTGCTGCATAAAAGATTGCAGATGCAACCACAGAGTCATAGAATGTTTTAAACAAAGTCCTGCACACACCAAAGGACCTCAGCCTCAGCAGGTGGAGACGGCTTTGGCCCTTTTTGTACAGGACATCTGTTTGTGGACCAGTCCAGTTTATTGTTGAGGTGAACACCCAGATATTTGTATGTCTCCACCATCTCAATGTCAACACCCTGGATGTTCACCGGTGTAGTACTTATTTCTTATTTTGTTAATTAAGCATTTTTCATCCTCTATAAAAAAATGGGCATTAACTTACTCCAAATACTAGAACAAATTTTAAAATGCTTAATTTTCTGAGGGATTTACTGAAACCTAATTGGTTTAAACCCAGCTACTTCAAAATGTTTTTCAACATATTTATTTCAAGATTTTTTAAATCCACTGGCAACATGACATCATGACTTCGCGTAAACATGCGCGCCACTTTCCTAAAGCCAAGTGGCGTGTTATCTGTACGCATTTTGAGCTCTCCGTGTGTATGTCTACGCTGTACAGTGGACGGCAGTCTGCAACGTCACAGCGTAGCCACGTGGCGTGTTATAGTGAGGCTGCGTGTTATCGCGAGGCTACGGTTTGGTTTAGGAAATGTCACACGCGGGTTGGGTTTAGGAAAAGAAGAACTGGTTGGGTTTAGGAAAAGAACAAACGTGGAAAGGAAACATCACGTGCGGGACACGAAGGAAACGTCACACGCGGGACACAAGATCCGCTCTCCTGGGTGAAAGTCCTGTGTTTTACCCATCCTCCACCCCGACCAACCTCCCTACGTGGATTTTCGCCCTTTCATACTACTCACTACGGCGTAAATTCACACGCAATCGCAAGGTAATGTAAGTCAATGGAGACCAAACAGCATTGATAAACACGCTAAAAAGCAAGTATCCGTCTTGATAACACGCCAATAATGGCATACAAATTGGCGTGTGTACATAGGCCACTTCATGAGATCAGTCTGCCACTGGACTTAACATCACTGTGTTATTAATGATGCTATTTTTGTTGCTGTTTCTTTTGTCTCCGTCCTTTTTCTCCACCTCCCAAGGATGGAACAGTGCGTGTCCCCCGGGCCCTGCAGCCTTATTTGGGCCTAGAAGTGATCGAGGCGCCAAAGTACACTCCACTGAAATACATCGGACCCAACCAGCCCAGTCGACCACCCAGGCCTGCTCCCAAGACCAGATGACACACATACAAGCACATGCCTGTAAACGCCTGAGGTGGGAGCCAGTTCACATTCAACCATCAAGTCAGGCAGAAAATTGATATTTAACACTCATAAGGATGTTTCATACATTGTGTTGTATGTCTGTTGTTAATGATCTCCATAGTCCTTCAGATTAAATGAAATACAGTCGGACTTTATAATTGAGTGCAACAATGTTTTCAGGCGATGGATCAGACTTTACCATCAGTTCATTGTCACTGTAAATATATATATTTTTTTTTTGTCGAAGGCCATAAAATTGTGAATGCTAGCATGGATGTGTGTTGTCGAGCTCATGAGGACCATAATAAGGAATAACCAATAAAGATACGTCTTTAATTTATATCTCATATATTGCTTACTCACTGTGTTTTTCTAATTCCCAGTATTTTTATATACATTAGCAAACATACTGAATGACATTGTGATTTGTGACCTTGAGGGGGCCTGCAGATGGAGCACAGAAAGAAACTGCTCCCAGATGTAACATAAGCCTACAGGCCTGTTAATACCAGCTGTTACAATGTATCAATAACTGATGTGCTAAAGTAATAAACCAGCAGCCATGGGGAGGTGATGATGTTTGCATGGGCCTTGCAAATACAATGAAAGCTTTTATAATAATATTCTCACTTGGCATATTTAGTGGGATGTGAATGGAGTGGAATTGCAGAGAAGTTCTAATGTGTTTAATTTTTCTATATATGCATCCCTCAAGCCCTCTTAACGGGTTAGCTTTAAAAAGCATTAACATGCCTGAGATACACAGATTAGACGTTTTGTATACTGTACAGTACTGTATAAGTACAGGAAGAACAACGGACATCTCTGGCACCTTAACAAGGTTTGGGCTCTGATCTGGTCTCAAGTCGTCACCTGACACCACACACACACACACACACACGCACGCGCGCGCACACACACACATCTCCCCGGCTCCACCTCGCTCGGCGGGTGTGTGAAGAAGATCCA
Organism: Gymnocephalus cernua; assembly: GCA_023631565.1. Classification (NCBI taxonomy): domain Eukaryota; kingdom Metazoa; phylum Chordata; class Actinopteri; order Perciformes; family Percidae; genus Gymnocephalus; species Gymnocephalus cernua. The sequence continues at coordinate 29,351,835 of CM042430.1, forward strand.
GCCCGTTATTTCAAGGTTATCTCCTGCAGGAACCTCACTTTTCGGATCCTATGGGAATTCTGATAACCGCAGTTTTTCTTTGGGCTGCCGTCGGAGGTAAGCATTTATCACAGTCAAACAGCTGCAGTGTATAGCCTACAGTATGTTGGGCGCTCGGTATGAAATAACGGTAGAAAATGTGAGTGTATTAGCTCTGCAGGCTGCTCTGGTGACAAGCCCGCACTGCCTCAACTGTAACGTCAGCCTTGTTCTTACCGGTAGGCTATAACATGGTATAAACAGACGAAACTAGAGCCTTAAAGGAATACTTTATGCAGCAGCCATAATGCGTGCTAACTATAATGGCGAAAGCCTCAGGGGTTTAGACTTAATAGGCTAAACAAAAGCATTGTTACATAATTTGTTTTGCACCTACCTTTCCGTTTCTGTCTGCGGGACTGTGGATGCTGTCACTGATTGGGTTGGACGTTTTTTTTTTAAACAAACATTTTAGTGTTACTATTGAACAACATAATTGCAAATTACAGCTCCGCACAGGTGAGCGGAACAGCGCACATGTGCACGTGATGCACGGTGGCATGCGCCAGCTGCGGTGAAAACGTGTTAATTAGTTAAAATAAGTGTAAGCTACTATAGTGTCAGAATCAGAAGGACGCCTGTCTCTCACAGAGACATGCGTGTATTAGTCTGTGGTGTTGCGAGCTGTGTTACGCAGTAGGCTATACCGGCGATAACCTACATACAGCCTACTGTTTGGGTTTAAATTATTTAGCTGTCACAGTGTGTGAAGACAATAGCCTAATTGTCAGACCCCACCCTAACGAAGTACAACTGCTAGTCTACATTTTACAATTTTACACATTAGGCTACCACAGAACCAGCAATCTTGCTGTAGCCTACCACTAAATGCCACTGCAGACGTCAATTAAATGCCAAGATGAGGAGTAATCTAATTATAAACTCATTATTGCGCATCTCTCTCCCCTATGTGCACCTGAGTTTCTACTGTCAACACTCTCAAAGCAAATTAAGTATAAATCTAACTTAAATAAAACAATCACATTTACTAAAAAGACTTACTGTAATCTAAAACAACAGAAAAAGTAAAAACTATTTCTAAATTGACCAAAATATTATGGGTTGACGTTTGGAATTATGACAAAATGAGGGTGCAGTAATTGAACAGCATCATATATTGTACATCAGCCAGATTTCCCAATACATCACTAAAAAAGAAAAGCAAGCTGAAATGTAGGTTATTGTTAGATTCAATGTATCTCTGTGAGAAAAGGCACTGATGTCACAGCTTATGTGCCTTTAATGATCTGCTGGCAGGCCATTGGTGACTGATTTAGCCCTGGTGGGAAACTACCTGTGTGCGTGCTAAAGCCTTTGAGAATATCTGTGTCCTGGAGAGAGAGAGAGAGAGAGAGAGAGAGAGAGTGTGTGTGTGTGTGTGTGTGTGTGTGTGTGTGTGTGGGGGGGGGGGGGTTAAGCTTCTTTGCTGTGCTGCTTTACCAAGGTAGCTGTGCTTACCTTAATGAGGGAACAGCTCCACCTACGCCAGTGCAGGACAAACCATTGCTAAGTAAACAAAGTAGTTCATCTGTGGTGCTCTCTGACACAGTTTGGCACAGCTTTTGCTGTTGCAGAAATGATAAATATATTGAATTGTGTTCCCATTCTCCATCTCTCTCCCTACTTTCTCTGAATCTCCTTCCTTGTTTTGTGCCTCAGTGGGAAGCCGGCCAGTTACCTCACCCCTTAATGATGCAAAGGTCAGAAACAAGTCCTTTTTTAGTTTCCCCACCATTCGGCATTATTTCAATGGCTCGACCAGTAATTGTTGTTTTTTTTGTTTTTGTGCTTCTAGGTTGAATGTATTATTCAAGAGACACTGAACGAAGACAGGTCTCAACATGAGTGTGATCCACAGCTAGCAGGTGACATCTCTAAGTCTCTGTTCATCAATACAGAAATAGCAGTATGTAGGCTAGTGTTTAGAGCTGAAAGAACTATTCGATTAGTTGTAGATTAGTTAGTAGCTTGGGGTTTTTGGACTGTTGGCAGGACAAATCAAGACATTTGGAGGTGAATTGTGATGGACATTTTCTGACAGGTTACAAACGTTTGATTGGTAAACTTTCAATTTAACATTACATGAAAATAGTGATCTACGGTAATTCATCTATCACAAGATGCTTTTTGTCTTTTGCCTCATTTGCTGAAATGTACAATCAATCTAATCTGTGATGGGTTTTTTGTTAGGTAAAACAGAGTTACAATTGTAGATAATCTATTGTGATACTTTGTTCTTGGTGCACTAATGTATTATTGCGTGTGTGTCATTATTTTTTCAGATGAACTTGATGAAGTGCAAAGACACCAGGGCCTGCTCAGGGAGCTGCAGAGGCTGGCTGGTGATGGTACGCACAAATTCACATTGGCACACTTTGTTGTTTTAACTCACTATTCACTATAACAAAACATAGTCTGATTTGGTGTTTCATTTATTTTCCATGGAATCAAATGAATGTAAAAGTCACGCACAAGACAAGGACTTTTTTTTAAGTCTTAATGTGAGAGAAGTGATGTCTTTACCTTCAATCACACAATTGTGCTCATGCATTTTAACACCACATGGCACTGACTATTGCAGTGTGACTGTTGCAGAGCGAGAAGACGACAAGGAGCAGGATGAGTACAACCTGGATGATGATGATGATGAGAGCGACTTCGAGCAGGGGGATGAGGAGACGGAGGAGGAGAGAGACCTGACCAGCCTCCCGAAAGAGACAGAGGAAAAGAAAGAAGACAAGACAGAGGCAGATGACACCAAGGAGAAGATAATGGAGGAGCCTCGGATCGAAGACAGAGGGAGGGACAATGAAAATGAGCGAGCCAAGGAGCTTGAGGAGCTGCTAGCTGAAGAGATCACCAAGGAAGGGAAGGAGGAGCGGAACGATGAAGACCTCAAAGAACTGCTGAAAGAGCTGAAGAAGAAACGCTACGAGGCGGTGAAAGAGAGGGAGATCCAGAAAGGCTCTGGGGAAGAGCAGAAGGAAGAGGTGGAGAAAAAGAAGGAACGGGAGGTCAAAGAGAAGAATGGAAAAACAGTGGAGGACTTGGAGAAGCAGAGGATTGAAGAGAGGAGGAAGAATGAGGTGGAGCTGATGGGGGAGAGGGAGAAGGTGGAGAAGGAGCTGAAGGAGCTGCTCAAAGAAAGAAAGGAGAGCAAGCCGGAGCAGGAGAGGGAGAGGAAGGAGAAGCAGGAGGAGCTGGATGAACTTGTCAGGAAGATGAAACGGGTGCAGGAGGAGGAGGAGCAGGAGACGCACGGCGCCAAGAAAGAGGACGCCGTGGACGAGAGGACAGCAGAGGAGAAGAGCGGGAAGAAGGAGGGCGAAGAGGATAAGGTGCCCGATGAGAAAGCAGAGAATGAAGTCAAGAAGACGGAAGCGGTGGCAGCGGCAGAGGTGAAGGAGCCGCAGCAGAAGAGAGTGATGGAGAAAGCAAGTGATGAAGCCACGCGGCAGTTTGAGCGGGAGAGGTACAAGAATGCGGATGAGGAGGATGGGGACGAGGAAGATGAGGATGAATATGTCAGAGAGGATGAGGAGGGGCAGGAGGAGGAAGATGATGAGGGTAACGCCGAAGAAGATGAAGGGGAGGTATGTCGAAAAATAATGTGTCTTAAAGTTAGAAGTCAAAATGTTGACAGTAGGTCGAATACACACCATTTGTTTGAAGATCGTGGCACAGAACTGAAGTTGGAGTCCTCTGGATAAAGCTGAATAATAATAATAATAATAATAATAATAATAATAATAATAATAATTAATATTTAAAAGTATTGCTCCGAAATGGACATCCATTACAGATTGATTAGCCTTGGCTCACTAGCATAATTATTATGAACAATACATCCATGGGTATTCAACAAGGGGGTAAGCCAGCTTTCACAGAGCGTAGCTCCTATGGCGCCATTTTGATGCTAACAAGTACTCACCCGCCGTTAGCATTCCATTGACTGCCATTCATTTTGATGTCACTTTGACAGCAAATAACTTTACATCTGAAGTGTTTAAAGACTTTATTTGTGCATTGTTATTCTCGAAAGAAACACAACAATGTATAAAAGGCTACATTACCTTGTAGCTCACATTATGGCTCCGTAGCAGACGTTTTTGTAAAAATAGGCTAACGATTGTAGTTTTTGCCTCCAAACTCGTATTTTACAAGGTCAAAGTCGTAAACACGCCCCCTGACCTCGGATTTCCAAGCTTGGAACTCGTACAACCACCGAGTACCCCGAGCTAAAGATCCAACATGGCTGCTCCGTGTATCGACAGTTGTGAAAGCTGTGGTAACATACAGTTAAGCACTTCTGTGTTATTTGTGTAACACTAAATCGTACACGCAGCGCTGTCTTCTATCTGTGTTGGCACGCACTAGCATTGCTAACAATGGCTAACCTGGCTAGAGCTAATGAAAACAATGAAAATCCGACTTGCAAATAGAACGCATTTAACTCGGGTGTGACGTCATTCCCAGTTCCGACCTCTGACTTCCGAGGCAAAAAGAACGCACCATTACTGTCGCATAATAGAGGAATTACCGTACAGTACAGGAGAAGCTTGCAGGCAGTTTGGACTTACATTAACTACTAATGTTAACTAGCATTTTAGTTAGCAATAATTAGCCTGTGCCTATGTTATCTCCTTACATATACCTACGCTCTCCGTCTCTGCAAGATTCGGAATGATTGAGATTTCTCTTGGCACAGCTACCAGAAGACTTTTAGACATGTTGATCATGTCACATCTACATCGTCAAGCTCAGTTTGCAGCTGCGCAGTAACGCTCAGCACTCACTGGAAAAATGCTTCTAATAGCCTTCACTGGTTTCCGTCCAGAGCAACGGGATCTGTTGGTCCATTTCTTTAACTCTCTATAGTATTCAACAACTAAGTTAGCATCCTCATACCCAGAATGCAACACTTTACAGATCTTGGAGGCTCTCCATAATATTTACCATTGTGAAGATTTCTATTGCTATTATAGTTTTTACCCTTTCAGTACATATTCAATATGTAACAGGTAGTTTAAAAAAAGTATTTACAGTCAATTTATTTCTATGGCCCTCACATACCTACCAGCAGGTACCCCATATGTACAAAATTTGTTTGCAGGCTGTCATCCAAAGCATTACCATGTGTCCTGCCTTGGACTGGACACACATTGGACTGGATTATTGTATGCTGTGTCATATATTCTCATTTGTTCTGTCCAAAGGAGCTGCTGGAGATTGAAGCAGAGTTGCGCAAAGTCGCTGCAGAGCTGAGGGAGCTTCGCAGAGGATAAGACACACACACACACACACGCACACAGACACACACATACACACACACACAAGTACGCACGCACGCATGCATACACGCACACAAGCATACACACAACAGACTGACAAAATCCTTTGTTGCAGTCAAAGTCACACATTCAGCTCACACTCACACAGCTCACACACCATTTTACAGCCTTCAAATCCCCACAGCACTCAGAGAAATGTCTTCAGATGTGAATCTGTAAATGGACATCAGTAGAAACTGTACATACTGTTGTTTCATTTCTGCTTTAAGATTGCCTGGAAAATGTGTCTGAGTGTTAAGGAAAAAGAGACACATTTTCCTGAGAATCTAAAAGATATGTGTGTCCATCTCCACTCGTGTCCCTGTCTCAGTACCTGTAAATACTGTTTGTAAGGTAGACAGGCGATTTCACTGCAGTTGTAAAACGGCATGGATGCCAAGCATTCAGCACTTGTATTTGAATGTTGTTTTTGACTGCAGATTGGCAACCACATAAACACCATCATCTTTGAAATCATGAATACTGGCAAGCAGCGCTTCTTTTCTACGAAGGTATCATCCTCCATGGTGTGTGGGAAAAACAGATCCCATACCATAAGTAATCTGTGTATTTCAATATATATTTTGTGCAATAACTGATAACTATGTGTAAGCTGTTCTTGCCCTTCTGACTGTTAACAATATGTATTACTGATATTTCTACACAGGAGTAAGTCATGATTTCCTCTTTGTTTCTTTGATGATAAAGTAGAAACAAGGATTGTGTTTCATTTGGCTGTTGCACTGTTAAAACCCGACTGTTTGTGATGAACCAGAGTGACACGAACAAATCACAGCATTGAAGTTCTGACACTTGTGTCAGATGTTAAGTTTGTCTTGTGCGTGGTTAGTGTGCGACCACAGGATGTGATGTACTTAGAGCTTACAAGGTCTGAAAGTGTCACTTCAGGTTCTCAGCCAGCTTTGCACTTTTATCTTACCAAGCCAAGGAGGAGTTGAGGGAAGAGGGAGTCACTAAAGCCATTTTGTTGTCTTTTGGTAACAGCAACAATGACAATAACATTGATAAATGCTCAGTAGTGTTCTGTCATAGTTGTCATAGCTGTCATGTAATTTGTGTAAATATCCATATCATGGTCTGTAAGCCAAGGTCATAGGAAATGTGAAGCAACATCGCCCCCTAGAGGACACTGGGTAGAAATGCACACGCCGCAGGATAAACAGGGTTACCATTGGAGGCCCACTTACTGCAATAACACAATATAGACTAGAGCACATGTGAATGCAATAATTAGCCAAATAATGAATAATTTCATATATTTTAATATGTTATCAAAGTGCATCATAGAGTACTCGTATAGAATATATAATCTCTCTTTTTCTACACAGCCAAGATTTACAATACATTTATGTATTTGAACACTGGCAAAGTAGCCGGTTGGTCAACTTGTGTAAACACGTAGTGATAATAACACACAAGATCAGTCAACACGGATGAGCTCATTACTCTCTATTCCAAAGATGAGATGTTTGTTCACTTGATAAAAATGTACTGTAGTTTTCTTTTTCTTTTTTTAGTGCAAAATTGTTTCCACAAACTGTATCTTACAAACCAGCAAGAAAGATGTAGGAAATGTCTGTGGGGGGGGGACATAAGGGCATAGATGACATTTCGATCATTAGGAAACAATTATAACATATGTAATATTACTGGCCAATCAGAGTGCTGTATTTTGTGCCTGCCGTAACTTCTTCTATGCTACCTGTCAATCAATAAACGGAAAGTGTATTAAACCATGATGTGTCATCTGTTTGGTTTGTCGACTTGTAAATAGAGCAGAATCATTTAAACAACACAAAATGATTAGTCTGATTTAAAGGCATACGGTTTAAAGGAGAATTCCAGTCAATTTCAACACGTAGCTCTGTTGTCTATAAATTAGGAGTGCTGTCAGTAGCAAGAAAAACGAAAACAATCGGTGTTGCCTACATCGTGTTATGCTCCTGCTAGAGTTAGCACCCAACAGGCTGAAACAGGGCAGGTTTTAAATGTGTTTTTAGCCTCTAAACATGTTAGAGATGTCATTACAAGTGCCTACCCATGTGCAAACACAGCGAAAAACAGTAACTAAACAGATGTATGGATTAACACAACTTTTATGCCTTTCTGTTACATCTACTGCAGTCAGATTCGCTGTGTTTGCACATGGATAGAACACATTTAAAACCTGCCCTGTTTCAGCCTGTTGGGTGCTAATTCTAGCAGGGGGATAACACGGTGTAGGCAACACCGATTGTTTTCGTTTTTTTCTTGCTACTGACAGCACTCCAAATTTCCAAACAACAGAGCTACGTGTTGAAATCGACCAGAATTCTCCTTTAAGATCAAGTCATGTCACAGATTACATATACATAACGTATTATGATTGAAACAAAGTGTTGAAAAAAGCTGAGTTTGGTCACAACAAAACAGTGAAAAAGCCAATGACTTCATTTGTGCCGGGAAGCTGATGAAACACAGTACAATCCGCCATGTGTTCCTAAGGTGACTTTTAAAGGCCAGTTGTTGCAGCAGATGGACCTCCTGTAGTCTGTCTCAACTCAGGAGAGCCTGTTGCCTGCGGGCCAGCAAAGGCCTGTTTGTCCAACACTGACTTGATGTGGCTGAGCAGGGATGAGAAAAACTGGGGCACTCCCTCGTAGCCTGATAGAGAGAAGTGTCGATCAGAACATCAGTGTGTCTGTTTGTCTGTATGTGTGTCTGTACAGCTGCAGTACCTGGGAAGATGTTGATGTCGATGACTGTGAGGGTGTGTGTGTGTATGTTGATGATGACGTCCACGCCGAACAAGGCCATGCCAAGCTGGACTCTGAGCTCTCTGACCAGGGCGGCCAAGGCCTCAGAGCTGGGAGGAGGCAGGCGCGGCATTTGCTCGTCCAGCTTAGAGATCAGGAGGAAATAGACAATGTTTAGGGTGGATTTCAGCCCACTCAGGTCAGGTGAAATTGATGGGGGTCTACCTGTAAATTTAGATGACCACATGAAACTATTTACAAGCCGTGCACCTTGAATGATGCCACTCTATTCAAGCAGTTTTGTAGATAACTTAGCCCTTGGGTTAGGATATCAAAGTGAGAGAATGGGGGAGAAGTTAAAGAGGCTGTACTCGAAATACCAACGTTGTGTCACAGCCGTGGCTTCTGATACCAACGCACAAGGTACTCAGATGCACGTGCGGCCGGACCAGATAACCAGATCCACTAAAGTCCAATGAACAGAGAAGCTCGGATTACAACACACTTAGAGGGAGTGTGACTTCATTCTCTGCTCAGGATGCAATTACTCCACTATATATTTACATACCAAACAGTTGTTTGCTGCTATATTAATGTTCTGAATGTTGAGTGCAGAACCTTTGACATAAACTTTGTTAAAACAGTATTATTACTTACTGCTGTGAGATCTGAACTTGACTCTGGCTTAGACACCTGATGGCTGTTGAAGAAGATGGTCTTCCTTTCTGGAGGCAGAGAGGAATCACAGTTGGAATGGATACAGGGAACAAATAGAGCAAAGAAAAACAAGGACAAGAAAGGAAAGGAAAGGAATAGAAATGTCTCATATATTTGTAGGTCTGGTGCAGACTAACCACAGGGACCGGAGGGGAAGTTCTTGATTGAAGGCCTCTCTACGCAGAAGTGTCTGTCTCCTACCACAAACACCTTGTGCAGAACAGCTCCGTGGTTGACGAAGCTCTGGAGCAGACAGGGAGGATGGATACCAGCCAGACTCCCTGCACTGAAGATCAGAGCCATCTGCAATACACACAGATATTGCACAGACTGTAAATGAACAGAGAGCAAATAAACAACAGTGAATGAACAAAACAAACATGACCGCACAAGTACAATGTTCACGCAAACCAACTCACCTCATGGGAAAGTGAGCCATGTGCCACTCTGGTTTTACAAACTGGGGTCAACAGAGAAAAATAAGAAGTTTTTGTGGGTACATCATCATACTTCATGAGTAAGCAAAAAGTAAAGGAAGAATAACGGAATTCAGCAGTGTGAGAAGCTTTTTTGGGGGGGTTAACACACCACTGACCATAAACCTTCCCCCCCAATAATCTGACCAATAGCGCATGTATATACTTCAGCAGATGTTAGGTTTCACTTACAGTCACAAAGAGGCTGAGCTGTGGTTACTTAACAAATAATTGAATAAGGAAGTGAAAGGCTAGAGATAGACAGAGAGTGAACTGACGGAGAGGAAAGCTTAGGCCCTGGGTCGTCACAGCCTGTTGAATGGATGACAGGTCACTGGCACTGTGGATCTCTAGGTAAGGAGGAGTGCAGATGCAGCACTCTGTTGGACAGAATATAATAGGAAAGGCACGTGTTAATATCTACAAGCAGCAGTAAACTACACAATATACACTAAAAAGCTGCAGTTCACCTCGGAGTGAATTGTGCAGCTTGCTCATGATCCGATAAGAGGAAAAGCGGTCTAGTAGCTGGGTCATGGCAGGCAGGGGGTCCAGAAGAACTGTACTTGGATGAGCCGACACATAACTCTGTAATGTAAAAGACAGACGGAGAACTCTTCTCACTTCCAGCATGTATGACTGAATGAATTAACAAGCATACAGCTGCAGACACAATCAATGTTCCTCTCAAAAGAGCCTCAATCGGACAGATACAAAAAAGTGGTTCTTTTACCTGGAAGTTAACAAGAAGCTGATGCGATTGGCTGTCGTGCTCAGCCTCTACGATGACATCAGACAGCTTCTGAACGATGACGTCGAAGGGTCCCTGAGGCACCAGGGGCTGAGTGAGGTCAATCTGACAGAGGGGAACACCTTTCAATCTTATGTAATGGATATGTCTACAGTACCATAATACTTTTCATATTGCTTATTTTTGGGTCAAGTTTTGGAATTTGTGTAAATGACGTATACTATACTATATAAATATATTTATAAATACATGTATACTATACTATATAAATATATATATATATATATTTTTTATTGGGTCACCAATGTAGAAATCATCCATTATTACCAGAAAATGTTAAAATAGTAAAGCAACTCTAAAAACAACACAAGAGACTTTTGACTCTAGTCTGCCACAAAATAAAGGTTCCATTGACCTCTGCTATTACAGACTATAGCAGGAAAACCAGGTGTAACTACTAACACTGATGATAGCTCTGTTCCACAGCATAACAAAAGGGACTACAGCATAATTAGTGAGTCAAAGTTTTTTTTTTTTCTGGAAGCTACAGGTCTACTATGTGTCATGACATACAGTACATGCTCATGGCATGAACGATTTCAGCTTAAAGTTCTGGAATTTTATGGGATGTGTACAGTGTTTCTTATTTCAGTTAAGTTTTTTTAACTATGGAAAAAAGTGTCACCTAAAAAAGTTTGAAAGCCACTGCCCTACATTATGTCATTTTGGGCAAATGTGGTTTGTAACATATTACGTAATGTTGCTTGTGTCCTGTCGCACAGACCCCTCTTTAATTCAACTCAATTTTGGACAGGATTTTTTGACTGATAGATTGATTTTTCATTAATTACATTAAGTTCACTATTTGTGCCTGCTTCTTATGACATACAATGTGGGAAAAAGGTGAAATCATTGCGTGTATGTAAAAGTATCTCTTATGCTCCTGTGCAGTTATTCCCATGCAGTGAAATGTCTGATAAATTACAATCAGGCAGTTCATGGTTTGGCCACAAGCAGATTTTAGGAGGGGTCTGCAGGTGGCTGTGACATGGATTAGGCCTACTAAAATTGTGGACATCTGTGCATGACACGTGTGTGTGTGTGTGTGTGTGTGTGTGTGTTTTGTGTGTGTGTGTGTGTGTGTGTGTGTATGTGTGTGTGTGTGTGTGTGTCTACTACTACTAATGCTGTAATACTTTAACTGCTTAACCTCTAGAATAAGATGATATTGTATAGGTAGTGTTATGGCATCTATACAAAGGAAATCATCCACCCATCTTTGTGTGCACACAGAAACAAACACATTTACAAAGACACACACACACACACACACGCACGCACACGCACACACATACACTTGCATTTTTTTCCTTAGACATTTTCTAGGAAGTAAGTTGTTATGTGTTCCTCTCTTCTCCATGCTATTTCATGGATCATGCAGTAAACTGGAAGGACCTGCCTGTCAGATAAGAAGCATCCCTCACTTGTTTGCTAGTGTTATATTGGAGTAGACCTAATTTTAGATGACATTATCTGTCATCTCTCTCTGCGGGACAAACAAACAGGGTCAACAGAATAGCAAATCCTCCTCACTTTTCACCAAACACTTGGCCTTTTGTCATCCCTTTACTGTAAACATGTAAGGTTACTGTAATTTAATGTAGCCTATATGCGAATAAAAACACTTACCTCCACCACTTCCACTCCGTGGCCCCTGCAGGAAACATACTAAAATGTTTATAATGTAATGTTTGATTTTAAACAGGGTTGAAAATTAATTAGGCTTCTTATGTAGCAGTTTGCATTGCTACTGAATGAGGTGCACAACTGTGTACACTAGATGAGTTTTTTCTGTATTGTATTAAAATAAAAAGGAAATCAATACAATCCTCATTTTTCTATGGTAGCCTACCCGCTTGCCTATCTATTAAGGGGCCCCTCTAACGTGAGGGGCCCCATTCACTTTTACCAGATAGACCACTAGCTCTAAATTAATTCAAAAGTCGGCTTCAACTTACGCACAAAAGTCTGCAAAAGCGGCCAGGTTCATCCGCCTGCGTTTCTTGTCGCTGAGACAAAAGCCAACCCTGCGGCCCGACATCTGGCTGTGTGTCTGGGGGCCGCCAGCAGCCAAATGATAGCAGAGACACTGACAGAGAGAGGGAGGTCTGAGTCGGTGACTCGCTCTTCTCCATTCAGCCCTCCCCCTAATACTTAGAAGTATTTGTATCTGCTGACATAGTGTCTTTTAAGAAGCGCTTCTCCAGAAAATGACTTTTGTCCACAGGTGAATAGAGAGAGAGAGAGAGAGAGAGAGAGAGAGAACTGGTAAAGTCACTTGACTTCCTTATTGCTGCCATCCAATAATAGTGAGCGAAGTCGGTGTTCATGGAGCTGCTACAGCTACATGACCCCCTCCTTACTGAACTATAAGTGAAAGAGAAAGTGAAAACCTCTCAGGGAAGGTCTCCATTATTCTGCTTATCGTTCAGTTGCAGCTCAGTCATGCTGCTTCCTGCTAACTGACCGTCTAAAAGACTTGTCGATTATTTAGGACGATATAAAGATACATTTAGTGCCGAGAAGTTCATCTGAGGTCACGAGGAGAGAAAAAAATGTCTCGCGGTTCAAATGCAGGTTTCGACCGACACATCACCATATTTTCACCTGAGGGCCGCCTCTACCAAGTCGGTAAGAGAGACATTTTCTCCGGTGTTTCAGTGCTAGAGCATGTATTATGCTACTGCAAAAGAGAAGTCTACTAGTATTATCACCTGACAGATAGCCTTAATACAATAAACAACAACAAACAAAACAACAAACAATGAAGCCTACTGCAATAACATTATCGTGTAACATTAGCTAAAGTTGCTAGCTGTCTGGTGGTGTGCAGTAGCATCCAAATTTGCACTCAAGTTTTCCCTTTTAACGTAGCTTAAACCTGTAGCAAGTAGCCTAATTTTTATAATAGGCTACACTCTGCCATTTTAAAGTAAAATATTAACTCTGGATATGATTTCATACGTCAAAGTATAGGCTATGTTAAATTATGGCATGTTAATTAGCCTAATTGTAGGCTAGTGTAAGTAGCCGAGAAATTGCTGGGCTAATTTGTTCCTCAAATGTAGTCTATCTTCGTATAGGCCTAGCTATATCTTGTGATGAGCTTTTTTATCCAATCTTGCACTGTTACGCTAAAAATCTTTTATTCTTTTTTTTATTTTGTATATGTCACATGTGCTGTTATAATGCAGAGTATGCCTTCAAAGCCGTATCCCAGAGTGGGCTGACGTCGGTGGGGATCCGGGGGACAGACAGCGTTGTGGTGCTCACACAAAAGAAAATACCTGTAAGATATCACACACACACACACACACACACACACACACACACACACACACACACACACACACACACACACACACACACACACGCACACACACACACACACACACACACACACACACACACACACGTGAATGGTGATCTGAGTTCAAGCGCTGAAGTTTTAGTGAAGCCTCAAAGGAGTCGTGATGCAGCTTTTTGCTGACTTGACAATCAAATATATGAACAAGATACTGCCATGAAAATGCCAGTTCTCACATTACCAAGCCAGTGACTTTTATTTTGGCAGGACAAAATAAGTTGTATTTTGTCCATCCCCTGTCAATTTCAATATAAATGAGCCTATTGGAGTCATATCTGATCATAATGTGTTTGTTGATATTTTCACATGCACAGTGATACATTGATATGTGTCAGCCCAATAACATTTTGTGAGTTGGATGTGACTCTCTGTCCTTTCCGTGACTGCAGGACAAGCTGCTGGACGCTTCCACTGTAACTAACATGTTCAAACTAACCCCTCGCATTGGCTGTGTGATGACTGGGAACGGCGGTATGTATTCAGCATACACACACAACACATCATTGTTTAATAAACGGTGATACTTTGATATAATGACCATGAGCAAATGTGAAAACAATTAAGATGACTTTTGTTTTATTTCATATCAGAAAGCCTGGCTTTTTCAGTTTCTCTACATACGGATGATAAATAACTGTTAGAAAAATAGTGTAATATACTATTTATGGGCATTATAATGTGTTATTAGTCTTGGTGGCATTCTTGTTTGTTTACTGTAATTACATTTATGTCTGGAAAATCTGATTAATTTAATGATGTTAAAAAGCGACACTGTCCCCCCTATTCTTTCTTGTACAGCGGACAGTCGCTCGCAGGTTCACCGGGCGCGAGTGGAAGCAGGTGAATGGAAATACAAGTTTGGTTATGACATCATGGCAGATGTGTTGTGTCGCAGGTTGGCCGATATCTCCCAGGTCTACACACAAAACGCCGAAATGAGGCCTCTTGGCTGCTGTGAGTGGGATTCTTGATTTCTGTCTCTTGGTTTTCATTTCTTTGTTCATACTGTTCTTCATCAACAACTCACTCTGTATTGTTGTATTTGCTGTATTTTTATTTATTTATTAAGTTTTAGAAACTTGCAAGGGACAATTGAAAATGAAAAAACATACAGTAAATTCACATAATATAGGTGGCATCTTCCACCCTCCTTCTATCCTCCTCCATCTCTCTCCCTCCTCTTTTGCTCTCTGCAGGTATGATCATGGTGGCTATAGACCCCCAGCAGGGTCCTGTCCTGTATAAATGTGACCCCGCAGGCTACTACTGTGGCTTCAGAGCCACAGCAGTCGGAGCCAAACAAACTGAGGCCAATAGCTACCTGGAGAAGAAACTGAAGAAAAAGCCTGAACTGACCCACGACAGGACAGTACAGGTAAAGTGAAATCTAGTGAAACTGAGTGACAGAAAATAACATTGAGAAAGGCTTCTATGTGTTTGAGCTAATCACTTTACTCACCTTCTTTCTTTCTTTCTTTCCAGTTGGCTATAACATGTCTGTCCTCTGTCCTGTCCTCGGACTTCAAGGCCAGTGAGCTGGAGATTGGCGTGGTCACCAAGGAAAAACCTAAGTTCAGGTAACTTCAGTCAGGCCTAGTGTAACTTCAGTCAGACCGGAGTGTAAATGTATTTAAGATTAGCTCATTTTTTGTTATTCTAATAGTTTTATGATGAATTTACAATGATAATATTGGATGTCAGGTCACCTTTACTGTTACAGTAAAGGTAAATCATAGTGTTCTGCAAAAAAGCTTTTCTGGCCACTTTTCAATGCCATAACTCAGAAATAGAAGGGGAGATTGTGACTACATTTCATGCTTGTGCAGGTTATGCAGGTCCGCTGCAACTCTCAGTTCTTTTAAATCAAGGCTGAAGACCTTTCTTTTTGATGTTGCCTTTCGTTAAATAACTATCCATTTCTTATACTTTCGTTGCTTATTTTATCTGCTTTTATATAACTGTTTTTAACTGCTCTTTAATGTTTAATTTCTTATACTGCACTGTAACTTTTATTCTTTATATTTTAATTGTCTTCATGTAAAGCACTTTGAATTGCCCTGTTGCTGAAAAGTGCTATACAAATAAAGCTGCCTTGCCTTG
Source organism: Gymnocephalus cernua (assembly GCA_023631565.1). NCBI lineage: Eukaryota > Metazoa > Chordata > Actinopteri > Perciformes > Percidae > Gymnocephalus > Gymnocephalus cernua. The sequence goes on from CM042430.1 coordinate 29,367,470, forward strand.
CCTTGCCTTCAGATGTGGTCAGCTAATCTTGGGTGCCCATCTTGAAACTGTGGTGTTTAATTTTCTGTGCTGCCGGGTGGAAGCATCCACGTTTTGTCATACGATACACTTGATACCTTTTTATTAAATTTCTTCAAAGTCTTTACCGCATACTGTATATTATAGTCTGGACAGACATGGATGTAAACTGCAACTTGCATGGTTGGTGGAGGCATACAACCACAAGGCATTCTAGTTGTTGTTTCGATTTTATTTCTGTAAAGTAAGGTTTCTTGGTGTTATTATATGCCACTCATTGTTCAGTTCTTAGTCATTGTTGTATTCCTCCTTCCTCTGGTTATTATTCCAAATTTAATTTGTCTTCCCTTCTCACCTTTGTTTTCCCTCCTGTAGGATGCTGTCAGAGGAAGAGATAGAAGTCCACCTAGTTGCCATAGCGGAACGGGAGTAAAGGTGCCATCAAAAACATCATAGCATTTCATTAACCCAATTTAGCAATACTGTTAGCAACAGTCTGAAACAAGAGTACACGTTTGTGTGTCCAGGAGGGTTAATCATGCACACCTGAAGTAGAACGTTATTAAAGAGAAAGGTTTGATTTAGTGTTTTACCAGACATTTCTATTGGGCTTTTAAAGGGAAAAATCAATATACACCAATAACACATTGTTTAAATTGTGGCGCATGAAACCATCGTTAGTGGACAACACAAGCAACACATTCCGAATCCATACTTTGCAACATATGTCTATTTGAAATACTGTAGTTATTTTTTATGACCTTAGCTGGTTTTGTTTGGATGTGTACAGAATATTTGTCATACAGCTTATTTAATACTATATAAGCCTTGTTGTCATCTCCACACTTGTAAAGTTGCAATAAAAACATCCATCCTTCATTGTTAACCCCTTTCAAACAACTGTTATAATAAAACAGACTAGAAAAGAAGACTAGAAACACTGTCCTGTTTTTCTTTAAATCTAATAGTTAAGGAAGTATATCTACCTTCATCACTAAAATGAATAGATAGTTCAGGTTTCTTTCCCAAATGTCAAATATCCTAAACAAACAAAATTCCCCTTGTTAAACAGCAGATGGCATCAGTGAGGTGATAACATTACCTGAGTTTGACTGGTAGAAGGTCAGTTTACTGATCTAGAGACTGTATCCACATCTTATTCCAACAAATAATATTGTGTTCACACCCTGAAGAAGGCTGCTTTGTGCCAATACGCATGGGTTGCTGCCCAGCTCTACTTTTAATGTAAGATTTTGATATGAAATAGCCATCTAAATAAAGGCATTTTATAATAAAATTCACAAGAAGAGTACCTTGGATCCTTTCTTCAAAGCTTTTGTTTCCTTTCCAAAGAGCACCTTTATAATTTGTTTTGAACTTCTGAGCATTCCAGACTTTTTTCTTCCGAAATAATATCGTGGATTTGGATATGAGTCACTGAGCTAAGCACTGGTATTTACACAGGGATAAATAACAAATACTCTTGTAGGAAGTGAGATGAGGGAGTAAGGGTGGGACAGAAAATCGAAAATCTTATGTATCGTGATTTTTTTTGCGACAATTTGATTGTGAGTGAATTGAAGTGATTCTTTTCCCTAGAATTTATATTTTTTATTTATTTATTTTTTACCAATAATTCACCTAATGTTTTTCACAATACTATCGAATCACAATACTTCTAAAATCGCAATAAATGAAAATCGCAATACAAATCTAATCGGCACTTATGTATCGTGAAATAATCGAATTGGGACAGAAGCATATCGTCCCTGCCCTATTTGGGAGTATCACAAATGCCAGCGTGTTTAGTTATTTTAATAGTAGATTGATAGTAAAAGTAGTAGTAGTAGTACAATATTAAAATTGCTGTTAGTAATGATTTATATCATACTGAATTGCATATGGCATGTTCACATTGCTGTTAATCGTACATGCCTTCCACTGAACGGTAGATTATCCTGTGCTACTTCATATGACCATTAGATGGCAATGTTGTGTCTGCATCTAACTCCCTCTTCCCAGTCTGCGGAGATTGTGTGTGTGTGTGTGTGTGTGTGTGTGTGTGTGTGTGTGTGTGTGTGTGTGTGTGTGTGTGTGTGTGTGTGTGTGTGTGTGTGTGTGTGTGTGTGTGTGTGTGTGTGTGTGTGTCAGACAGCCAATCCGTGCATGTCATCTTGTTAAGTACTGTTCAATTACTGAATGTCACTTGAAAACTAAATGTAGAAGCATTTCACAGACACATTCACATTTAAACACGAACACATAGGTACAATGACAGAGAACAGCAACTTGAGTCTGATTTTACTTTACTTAAAACATTAGAAGATAACACAAGTAAAATGCTGTGGACTTACATAATTTGATTACTTTTACAGGGTTGACACATCATCAAAAATAAACTTTATTGCACATGTACACAATATTATTACAATATTATCTATTAAACACCAACAAAACCTTTTCCATTCTTACTTGCAAGGCTTTGGGTAAAGCATTATGTGAATAAGAGTTATTACATGCAGCCTTTCTATGTATTTGTGATAGTGGAGGTACATCTAAAAATGACAAGAGTTGCCCAGAATAGAGTGCCTTAGTTTTGACCTAAACAATTACTGTACACTTACAGTATCTGTGTGAGATACACACAATAGAGATAAACATTGTCTACATTTCAGATAGATCATAATTTCAAAAGGAACGAACAGTATTGCATGGTCAATAACAAAAATAAGACTAATCTGCCACAATTACTCACTACAACTCACTTCTTGGGCAGAGAGGAGGGATAGTTAAATAGTGGATGCTCAGTTTGTTTGCAGATACAATTAGGATTTAGGCTGAGATGCTTGTGTCAGTGATTCTCAGTGAGAGCAACAAAAAGCCTTGCTAGTCTCTTTAAAGCTAGGAGTGTGAGACGGCTCTAAGTTACATTGATAGTCCTCTTAACTTAATTCTTCTCTGTGTCCACTTTACCTTACAGGCCCAGACAAAGTAAAGGCCCAGGTAAAGTGTTGCACTGCAGCTTAAAGCCAATAAGAGATACATGACTATGAATCAAATACATGTACTTTGCACAGTATATTTGGTGAAAGAAAAATGACTTAAAAGGCCTTTGAGGTTGATGTAGTAACTGGTGACTTGAAGGTGCACGTCTCATGTTTGTCTCTTCATTCTCATGTCTGGCACTGCATGCACATGATAACCTGGGAGAACACAAAAAAAGAGAACAACTGTTAGGAGCAGCAGGCATCCCCTTTGCACGAGTGCAGAAAACGTTTCTGTCGTCCAGTTGTTTACTGTAATCATGCGAGCCACAGCAATCAGTACACCATGTCAACATGTTGTCACAGGGATCAAACTGGTGGTCATGAAGTTGTATGTACTGTATGTTGTCCATACCAGCTAGATTATTCATACAGGTCATGGAATTGGAGCACGAGGGTGCTTAAACCTGCAATAACTGACTTTTTTGGCCATGGCGGAAGCAGGTTGTGAACACAACATTGACGTATCGTCACCTTTAATGTTTATATGGGGAACTTGTCAGCAAAAAGTTGCATATTTACACAACCAGCAGTTACGAAGAATTGTAATTTATTTGGGCTCTTGTTTGTCTCTACCTGATAAATGTAAGTCCAATATTCACTCTCTGTTTTTGGTCTCACCCAACTCTTGGGGGATAATTTCTGGCTTTTGTTGCTGAAAATTCTGTTCATTGCGACTACTCCATCTGCTTCATGGCTGAGCTTTTCCTCCTCTACTACACCCCTACATTTATACCACTTCTCTTCTCCCAACCCTGTTATCCCCCAAATCCCACTACCTCAGCCACCTTAGCCTTTCTATTTCTACTCCTCTACCTGGTCGCCGCACCTCAATCTCTACCCCAACCTGTTCACTTCCTCCTCGCCCAAAGTCCTCAGACTCCTACTCCTCCACACCACATTCTCCTTCCTCTCTGCCATCACCCCCTTCCTCCCTCCCCTGATATGAAATGTTGACCCTGTGGCTGGTGTCTCCTGGTACTGGGACTGCCTGCCAAGCTGAATGGGCCCAGGGCATCGGGTAGCCAGGCTGTGTGTGTGTGTGTGTGTGTGTGTGTGTGTGTGTGTGTGTGTGTGTGTGTGTGTGTGTGTGTGTGTGTGTGTGTGTGTGTGTGTTGGGTCACGGCATGGGGATTAGGTGTGTGTGAGTGATTGAGGGTGACAGCGGCCCAAGCATTAGGGGCCCTGTGGCAGATTTCGTTGGACTGTTTTAGACACACTAAGCTGGATTTACCAGCCGCAGTGTGTCAGCAGTGATGCAGCCTGCCTGGACCTCCTACAGAAACACACAAGCGCGCACACGCACATGCACACACACACACACACACACACACACACACACACACACACACACACACACACACACACACACACACACACACACACACACACACAACTGCAAACACACACTTGCTGACCCTCTCACCCTACCTATCTACCTGCTACCAGTCTGACGTCCCATCAACTCTTTCTCTCTGTGTTTTTCTTCTATCCATCCCTTACTGGTAACAGTTAAAAATGTCTTCCTGCTGTTACATTTCAAATTTCCTTTAGTTTGTTTCAATCTTTTCACACTACAGTAAATATGCTGAGGAACAACGGACTCTAACCATCACCCCTCACCCAAAACAAACATAAGGGCCTAGTCAGTGAACATTTGCACATCATCCGGTTTATTTTAAACGAATGACTACAAACAGTATATTACCTGAAAAGCAACAAAGTAAATTGGAGCACCACTAGCTTGTTTGTGAACTTTAATTCAATTGTTTTACTGTCAAAAGGTCTGAACATTGTAGGCCTTGGAAGAGGTGCTCACATTGTAGAGTCCACGATGAAGAGCGCTATCCTTCTAGCTAATACTGTTAACATGTAATTAAATACTGGACTGGCAAAGTCAAGATTGTGGTGCAAAAGTCTTGTGATGTAGCAGTTAATTGTGATTGTGGTTGAATAGATGGTGTAACTGTGTGTTAGTGAGCTACGTTCTGATACTAATATGTTTATCTACAGTGAAGTTGCATGCTGGGTGTACTGCTGTGTGGTCACTTAACACAGGGGGTATGTGAGGCCACTGTGGCCCCTCGTGTCTGCATACACATGTATTGATGTTTGATTGTGTGTTTCTTTGTAACTTGTGCACACCTTTGTCCATGTGTGTGTTTGTGCAGACACCATTGTGTGTGTGTGTGTGTGTGTGTGTGTGTGTGTGTGTGTGTGTGTGTGTGTGCTCCGAGATCTCTGTTACAGCCCGTCCATTGTGAAGGAGAGTGTTGAGCAAGATCCTGACCCACAGGCGGGTACTAATCAGACGCATTCCTTGGGATTAAATGGCCAATTAACAATAAGAGAGCCATTGTAGCCCTGTCTCCTTGTGCGTCACAGTTAAAAGGTTTTGTGTGTATATGTGTCGCAGTGAGCACGTGTGTGACTATTTGTGTGTGCGAGGACGTGCTTTTGTGTGTGCAAGGTGCTATTTGTCATTCAAAAAGCACTCTTTGTGATTTTCTACCAGCATGTTGCACAGCTCCTGCACTGCCCAGGTTTTAAATTCACATGCATGCTATAGCTTCATAAAGAAAGATTACATTTAAAATGTGTGCAATTTAAAACAGACTTGTGCGATGGACAGAGTGAGAGATGGTGCATTATGGGTCCTGCATGCCAAATAGTAGCTGCAAGTCACAAAATGTGTGTGTGTGTGTGCGTGTGTGTGTGTGTGTGTGTGTGTGTGTGTGTGTGTGTGTGTGTGTGTGTGTGTGTGTGTGTGTGTGTGTTGTGTGTGTGTGTGAGTGTTCTTAATGATGCATGTTAATCCAGGGGTTTGTTCAGGCACCATTGGTGAGTCCACCTGGCCTCATTTTCATAGTAATGCAAACAAAATAATTAATATTCTATGGTATCCATTGGTGTATGTGTGCTGCTGTGCATGTGGTGTGTCTATCATGTGTATGCATAAATGTGTACATAACTAGTGTGTTTAATAACCATGCATGTGTGTGTCTATATGGAGTATATGCATCAGTGTGGCACGTGTCGGAGTGTGGCAGAGGATTAGTGAGGCTCAGGGCCTGTTGCTCCATTTCCATGATTACTACTGTCTACTGCCATATGGGGTGGTGGGGGTGCGGGTGGGGGCGGGTGGTGGTGTGGAAGAGAAGGGGGGGTGGGGGTGCGTACAAGCTACTGTACCATGCTATACACACACACACACACACACACACACACACTCCTTCATATGAAACCATGCATAAATGCACATGAGCTTTGTTTTAACAAGTAGAAGACTGTGTGTGTGTGTGCTGTCCATACACTTGCCCCTGCCAAAATGCTTAATAACTTCTTTCTATACGCACCTAATGTCTGTACAATCGGCTCAATTTTTTTGAATTGTTATTCTTGAACACTAAATAAATGAAGTGAAGTAAATGATAAAAGAAGTACATACATTGCAATAACTTGCATATAGTTTAAGTTAATTAATGGAACACTGTCCATCTTCGTATTTTTCTCTATTTCTCTTTACTTTTAAATCAGTGGTTTTGACTGGAGTTACAACCTGATAAAATCAACGATTTGTTTAATGAATTCTAATAACATTTAATTAGAATTATAAGTTTATAATCATTTAACTATAAAGAAGAGCTGCCGCATGGAACCGGTAAGCGTTAAAGAATATGTAGTTATTGCTGGCATTGAAAATTGAGTAATGGAGCTGCCTTTATATTACAGCAAATAATTGATGCAACCTCTTTCATAGAGGTATTATGTACAGAAACATTGATACACTCCAATTATTAGAGTAAAACATTTCCACATGGTTTGATAACAGTCTGGGTGTACAGATGCAACTGAAATTGCTCATCTTATCTAATTACAAGTGTATGACTATGAGGGCATGAACA